>CAEGAE010061294.1:0-18622 GCA_903067095.1 Girardinus metallicus | reverse complement strand
ATAGATGTAGTGGGGAGGGTGAGGTGGTGGGGGGGGGGGGGGGGTTGGGGGTTGGGTTTGGGGGTGGGTGTGGGGGGGTGTGTGTGTGTGTGTGTGTGTTTTAGCTTTCTTATAGTAGACTCTCTCTCTCTCTCTCAAAGGAACAATTGTGCCTGTTGGACTCTGTCCCGAAACCCCATCTGCATCCTCCTCACACACCAACTCGTGCACAGAGAGGTACACACACACAGATCTGCAGACGACCTCCAACAAAGCATCAAATCTAATACATAAACATCAGTTCCTGTCCCCTTTTCCCGGCGTAACGTCGCTTAACGGCGTTGAAGTCTCAATCAAGTGAGCGGCTTTAATTTGTCATTCTGCCACACATCCCAGTCACAGCTTCTGCACACGCAACTTTCACTATTTACCGACATGTCTGATGTCTGACGCTTTGCTGTCAATAAAACAAATGTTTCTGAATAGTTTTTATAAATATAATTTACAGCTGCAGCTGACTGGACAGCTCCTGTCCCAGACAGACTTTTATTTATTCCTCTCCAAAGCTGAACAAATCTGTGGCATCAGATTCAAAAGACAAAAGAAAAAAAATGTTGGTAAGTATCACTTTCATGCTTTACTGGAGTTAAAGTGTGTGTGTTTGATTTCTAGGGTTTGAGGTCTATTAGAAACAAGTGGAGGAGTGTCTCCTGCACACACCAGAGTAACTTCCACACTCTTCACTGTGGAAGTTACTCAAAGTTTCAATGAGGCTTTTAAATACAAAGTCATAGAAAGGATTAAGTTTGATAAAAGGTTTTAGAAAAAAAAAGTGCATTTTCTATAGAGATACGTTTTGTTCGGGCTATTTTTTCAAAAAGGATGAGAGATTGCTGCAGGATAAACGCTTCACTGTGTTACATTCACTGGATTTACACAATTTTCCCCACATTAAAATACAAGCACTTTTCAAGCATTTCCTGCACCAAACTTTTATAAGAACAACAGAAATGAACTAACAGTTTCAATTCACTACTTTAAATCCTTATGACTGTCATTAATAATGTCTTGTGATTCTACAGCAGGAACAAGGTTAAGCTAAATTTTAGGTTTTGACATCACACACACACACACACACACACACAACGTATAGACCGGATTGGACTAAAAATCTAATTTAACAAAAAAATCCCCCGGTTTCAATAACATTGCTTAACGTAATTCAACTTTTAATTCAATTACAATAATGCATTGAAGCATTAGGAATAATAAATATTAATTACAATGAAACAATCCAAACAAATCATTTTAAGGTAAATTACCTTCCTGTTCAAATTAAACACAAAATACAAAGAAAGTCACAAAATAATCTCTAGAAAATGTTCTCACCAAGTTTTTTGGGATTTTACTTGCATAACGCAAGAAAAGTTTGGTCTGATTTACCTTCAGAAAATTAGAAAAAAAAAACTGTTTATTTTGTTTATGAGAAAATTTGGTTTTAACTGTAAAAAACATTTTCCAAATGTCGGCTTTCAATCAAATGTTAGATTGCACTTTATTTCAAAGTTTGAATATCAAGCACTTTCAAGGATTGTATACAGAAATAAAGAACTTTCCAAACCTCGAAAACATCTAATTGAAATTCAAGCATTTTTATCACTTTTACTGTATTCGCAACTCACTTAAAAGATGCTTTGACGCGAGTTGCACTTACAATAAGTTAAAGAAGCTACTAAACTGAATCACTGGAGCTTCATGGGACATAAAATGTGAAACAAATGGAGGCACTTTGTTAATGTTGGTTGCGTACCTAAAGCAAACGATCTCCAATATGGCTAACACTGACAAAGCCAAGCAAGAATTTAAATATTGTTAAATATCGTTTCATACCCGCCTACAACTAAATGCAAATACAGGAGTGGGCTGAGGGAAGGAGGGAGTTACCGCTGTTAGCAGCAACGCATTGTGCAAAGGGAAGAAAAACAAACTCACCGAACGAGTATTAAAACGTTCTGTTAGTCAAGTTTACCAAGCGCCACTGCCTGCTCATTTCTCAGCGCTCCTGACACCACGGTGCCATTCACACATATTGTGGCGCCGCAAGCCTTCACAAGACACGCAGAGAGGAAACGGTCTTTTCATGTTTCAGTGAGAAGAGCCACAGACAGCAGCCTCTGTGTTTCTGCCCAGCGGTGCAGCCGGACGGGACAGCAGAAACAAGGCACTGAACGCTGCAGAGCTTATTCACAGCGGCCGGCAGAGCGCTGAGGAGTTCGATGAGAAACTGGAAATGAAAATAAACGAGCAGTTGATTCTGGGATTTATGAGGCTGTAAATGCAGGTTTTAGCCACCAGCCCGTCTTCAAGGTGTTTGGGTGCCAAATGTGTGAATCAACTGAAGAACGAAAGCTGAATAAAGCTCATTTTATTATCCCAAACGAAACAAATCCAGAAACAATATGCCACTTAGAGAGGAAGACGCCGTTTATTCCAAAACCAGCAGAAACAACAGTTTGCAAATACTCAGAGACCAAGACTTCACCGCAAAGGCAGAACATTACCAAGTATTTCTGGTCTAGTTTCTGGAGCAAATATCTTAGTACACTTAAAAAACAGACAGAACTAGCTTACAAGTAACTTTTCTGCAATATATAGGAGTTTGTTTTAAGTCAATAATTGATGAAAAAGTATTAGATCTCCGTCAGATTATTTCACTGATAATAAGACATATTTCCCATGTCATAAGTGAAATAATCTGCCACTGGATCTAGTACTTTGTCTTCAATATTAAGAGATTACCGACATAAAACAAGCTCCTTTATCTTGCTGAAAAGTTACTTGTAAGTTAGTTTTGTCTTTTAGGTGCACTAAGAAACTTGCACTAGAATCTGGACAAGAAAATACTCGGTAAGATGTTGTGTTTCGGTAGAGATGCATCCTGTAGTCTGACAAAACTAAAGTTTCAAGATGGCAGCATCAGGATGTGGGGGCTTTTATCTGCACCTCCCGAAATGGAAGGATGAAAACAGAAATGTGTGGAAAGCGACATCTCAAAACATCAGCTGGGAAGTAAAAGCTTGTTCACAGATCGGTCCTCCAAATGGATAAAAACCTATTTGAACTAAATCCAACAAAAATTAAAAGTTCACAAAGAAGACGGACATCTGTCATTATTCTGGCATTTAGTACATGAAAATTACTTTAGTAATCTTAACCGTCCTACTTTAGGAAAGTTTTAGCCTATTTTAATAATGGACTGTGTTAAAAAAAAAAAAATAAATAAATAACTTTTGCATAGAAACTAAAATAAACAAAACATTAAAAAAGTAATAATGAAGAAAATATTAACGGAACACAGATTCCAGAACTTCAAAGAAAAATAGCAAAACACATAAGATGGCAAAACTGAATGGCCACATGCCTCAATAAAACAAAAGTTATAGAAAAGTGAAGTCTGAAAAAATGTCCAGGAACAAAATAGACAAAAAAAAGAAAGAAAAAAAAAGTAAAGAGATCTACCATGTGTTGAGTGACAAGCACTCAGAGTCACAACACCATCATCTGGTCGTGTACTCAATCCACTCAAAAAACTGAATCACCACTTTGAAAAGAAATGTGGAGTCCAGTCTGTGCGATTTTCAAAATGCCAAATGTTGATATGATGGCGACTGCTCAGCGTTGTGAAAGCTGCTCTCATTCCTCTCCTGTTACATGGTGGGAGTCTGGGACAATCAATTCAAACAACCAGCTCTTGGCAGGGGCCAAGTTCGCGTCAAATCTTCAGAAAGCCAGAGAACACCCAGCTGGAAACACAAAACCAGGAATAATTTACAAAAAGACAAAGGGTGCGGGGAGACGAGGAGGAACGGTGAGGCTGAAAGACGGAGCGGGGAGGGAGACGGGAGAAAAGCTGAATCATCTGAGTGCGTGTCAGCGGAGGAGGAAAGTAGGTCAGGGTGGAGGGGCGCAGCAGCTGAGGTTGTTGAAATCCTCAATTCAGTTGTACAAAATCTTTCATCAACCCCTTTGCTTCCTCTCCTTCCCTTCAGCCTTCCTCCTCCTCCTCCTTTTCTCGCTGCCAACAGTAATTGATAGTCCCTCCTCTGTCACCGCTGACTGCCTGATTACAGCCAATATGCACATTTCTACTACAGTTACAAGGAGAACTACATGTCATCATGAAGCTTATTACACACAAAACAGGTTTGTCATTTGATCAGGTGTGTTAAAGGTGGCCTATTAGGATTCCTTGACCAGGTTACGACTGGTCTATGGCCTTTCGTAACCTTCTAAGTTATTTGGAGCCAATTTCAGAAGCCTCTTGTCACTTTAAATCCAAATACGCCATCGCAAGGCTTACACTCGCACGTGAAAATGGCTGCAAACAGAAGCACAATTATACAACTGGACATCTTTGAAAAGCAGAAGTGGAGCCTCCTGCACAACCGACATGAATGCAGCAAGTAGTTCCTGGATGGTAAGTCAACAACAAAACACTTGTCCATTCCAGCAGCCGTTGTACACAGCATACAGCGGTAAAACCAGCAAAACAAACGTGCTGGAACTCTGACTGGGTTCCTAGGTGACGGGCTGGTCTTGGCTGGGGTTGCTAGGCAACAACAGAATATAACTTACCAGTAGGTTTTTGAAACTGCTCACTTTTCAATCACCAAAAAAAAGCATTAACTTATTGCCAGAAAGCAGCTTATGGTTTTTTTTAGTGCTTGGGCTGCTTTTAGCCCAAACGCTAAAAATGGAAGCATAAAAATGTACAAACCCTCTATTTTGCATAATAGGTCCCTTTAAAAAGGAGAATCTAATGAGGTACATCAGGCGCCACAAAGGCAAGCAGATAAACCAACGACACCGACATCATCCGATTTCAGATAAAGACTCAAAATCACACCAACCCTTATCTCACAAAACAGGGGTGTGTTGGTGTGTGTGGAGGGAACAAGAGGGAGCTTTAGGTCTATAAATGTTTTCTTTACCCTACAAGGAGAACAGCTTCCTGTAAATCAGCAGGGGAACGAATGTTTTTCCTTGATGGGAATCACATATGGTTGTGAGGAAGCGAGGGTAATCTATGTGTTTGGGTTTAAGTCGGCTTACGCAGCCGAGCTAAAAGCAAGAACTGGATCCTACACAAAAAAAATGAGAATATAAAAACAGAAAACCACTTCATTCATCCACCAGACATCGATGTAAACTTAAACTTTAAATCCAACAATTAATTAAAAGATTGCAACAGAGATCATAGGTTGTAGGGGTAGATAATAGGTATTTTGTGGTACTGGTATGATAACAATAAAGATCAAAAAATCTATTTATTACTGATTTTTATGCAACTTTATGGCTGTGTTGGCATTTTACAGCATCCACAGCACCACAAACACAAAGACATCCTCAGTTCTGTCTATTTTGTGCAACAAGCATCAACTACAAAACATTTAGATGCCACTTACTTTAAAAAGTGTAATTTATGTCACTAAACTGCACAGTAACTACATTTAATCATATTTTTGATTTTATCGGTAGTTATTGATTCTCTTGTGGAACAAACTGTGGAGAAAACGGCAAACACAGCATTTCTGATAACATTGTTTAGTTTTTTGTTATTTATTATCAAATACTGAATGTCATCATGACACTGACAGGTCAAAATTTTTTATAAGAATTTTTTCACGATAAATGTCCAGACTTTCATCCAGCAGCTGCGACACTCAGCCTCTGACATCACAAAAAAAAGGATGTTATTGTCAACATACTTTACATCTCATTGTTTTATTTCTCCTCCACTTTAACCATTTATTAAGCTCAAACTCTTGTCGCCGTCAGCGATGCTTTAAATAATTAGCAAAAAACAAGTCAAAGTGCAAAGAAATTCTCAGAAAGCCTGAAGAATTGCTGATTAAGAGATAATTAAAAACTTCTGCACATTAAAACCGCATGAATAATTAGAAGTCAAAACTGGCAGTAAGTTGATGATTTTTGGTGTTAGTTAGTCAAAACCCAGAAGGTAAGAAGAAAAGGTGAAAACCGATTCCTATAGTCATTTTATTTCAATCAATATAGTTAAGCATTTTGTTTTCTTCACTTTTACAAGCTTTTAAACCGAGGTTGTAAGCAAGTAAGCCTCTGTGGAGCCAGGCTTTACAGGGTTCAGTTAAAGGTGACCTATTACTCTTCCTTGAAGAGGTTAGGATGGGAATATGTCCATTAAAGTTTGTGCTCAAAATCATTCCTAGGTCATTAGATTTGCGTCTGGTCAGCTCTGACAATGGTGAGCTCCCTTCAGAGTGATCTGTGTTAGTACTGTGTGTTTATACTGCCGCTTGGTTAATCATGTCAAATGACTTAAAAAAAAAAAAAGTACTCCCTAATTTATTGCCTTGAAATTGAGTTTCTGTCCCTTTAAAAATTCCTGCTCTTTCTGAAACTCCACCTTCAGGACGTCATGGCTCCTCTGCTGACCCTCTAACAACGTTTTCACCAGCGGTTCACTGAGAACTGGCTGGTATGATGTGTTTGCTAATTGGTGCTGCTGGTCTGAAGGAGCTGAGTGGAAAAGCTGCTCTGCTAGGCGGAAAGACGGAAACTGTAGCTCCAAGGAGGAGCTGCGTCTCAAAGGTGGGGCTAGGTCCACCCCGGTGTTTGAACAGCTCAATGTTGCCCTGGAGATTAAAGGATTTCTCAAACATGCATGACAGAGCTTAAGCAACACCCCAGGTATGTTTTTGATGAGGGAAAGACATTATATCATGACATAAAGCTAAATGAAGTACATTTTACATAACACTGCCCCTTTAAAATCCATATAAGCTGCTCCTGGCCACGCCCTTCAAGTCAACGTTTACACTCGAACGTGAAAATGTCTGCAAACCGATGCACAAATTATACAATTGTACAGCTTTGAAAAGCAGAAGTGGAGCCTCCTGCGCAACTAACAAGGACGCAGCAAGTTGTTTCTGGACATTAAGTCAGCAACGAAACAGATGTGTTGTCCAGCAGCCATTGTACAGAATATACAGAGGTACAAACAGTTGACCAAACGGGCTGGACCTCGCCTTGTGTTGCTAGGTAACGGTTTGGGATTGGCTGGGCCCTTTCAATGCGACTTAACATTTGGAAAGTTTTACAGGCACCAAAAAACATTAACATACTGCCAGAAAAGCGCTTGGGATGTTTGTAGAAACAGATGGGATCCAAATAAAAGTATAAAAATCAGCAAAGTGTGAATTTAGATTCCATTTATTTAAGAATAAACCAAAAATAAAGCTGATAAAGGATCCTGCTCATATTTTCTCTGTCATGCTTGTTACTGGTAATTAATCAAAGGCTTTATTACTTTCTCCCTCCGTCATGCAGTAATAAATTTCAACACACTCCTGGCTGCAGTTTCCTGATCAGAGGACGTCCAGCAGCAGCAGCAGCAGCAACAACCCAGAGCTGACTGCTGTTCGACTCTAAAACCACATCAATGTTTGGTGATGTGTTTAAAGAACCCACAGGGAGCTGGAATGTTTTCATTCTCCGTTAAAACACTGGATTTTGTGTTATCACGATCCACGGCTTGTTTGTTATGTGTCTTTCAGACATCTGGTCCTGATGGGCCCTCCTCGATGCACGAATGCGTCACGCTGCCGCGCTGCCGCGTTCCTGAACACGCAGCCTGTCAGTCCTGAGCTGCATCACGGCCAAAAGTCGGCTCTGCATTAAACCTCACTGACGTGTCCAACAGGCTGCACTTACAGAAGCAGATGGAGGAGTTTTAATGAAGGCTGAGGAGCCACTTTGCTTCCTGCTCTGCAGCCCCGCAGGCACATAAAAGTTTACATTTTTAATGACGTACAGTCCCTTTGAAACAGACGCTCACCCTAAAACTCATCTGTGAGAGAAGGAGAAAGCTGTCTTAGTAATGACCAGGAGTTTGAAGGAAGCTGGGTTGTATGTTGAAGAATAAAAAATGTATTTATGCAGTCATTAGTGCATTCAAACAATTTGTGTTTTTTCTCACTAAAACAACAAACATCAATGCCATCATTTGGGATTTTATGTGACAGACCAACAGAAGGTGATGAATAATAATGAACTACAATAATAAAAATCCTGTGGTAATCATTTGTATTCAGTCCGCTTTACTCCCTAAACGAAATCCAGTGCAACAAACAGGCCTTAAAATACTGCGTGAGTAAACAGAGTCCACTTGAGAGAATTTTGATTTGACATTGTTTCAATGCACTTTGATTAAGGGTGTTAATAAAACTGACATTATTGGAAAGGTTATTTTTTACTATTTTCTCTCCCTATTTGTTCCACAAGTGGATCAAAAAAGTCTCTAAATTTGAAAATATTACTAAATGCAGTTACTGTGTGCAGTTTAGTGATATAATTTTTTTTAGTAGATGGCGCTAAATAAACACACAATGTTGAATAAAACACTTGTTAGAAGCTGCAAAATATAGTGGAGTAGATTAAACTTTTCGTCAGGACAACAACTCCAAATATACAGGCAGAGATGGTGAGGAAATTTTATCAAAGTATATTCATGTGAGAAGAGGCTAAAGGGAATATGTGGCAAATATTTTAAGTTTATGGTCACAGACGCTGGACTATTTTGCAGTAGAACAGGCAAAAGTTTCAGATTGTAGATGTGCAAAGTTTGGTTGGTGATGCAAAAACATGCAGCTGCATGCCACACTTTTCAGCATTGTTCTTACTTATGAAAAAAAAAAATATTGACTGACGAACCAATTTGTGCAAATTCAGACGACTCAATAAGTGAATTTTCTCATTGGCCAGCGAAAGTCTGTCACCAGAATATGTTGTCTCTAGGCCTGTCACAACAAACAATAAATCAATTAATCACATGATAATTTAAAGGAAACTCAATCATTTTCATTTGCTTGATTTATTATTTTTCTCTTTTCTTTCTCTTTTTACCAGAAACTGAATGATAAAAGTCGTCAGTCTGGTGCTTTCAGCTCAACTATCCTTTTTTTTTTTTTTTTTGAAAGATAATTTTATTTACAGATGCTTCATATTTCATTTTATTTGTTGTTTATTTATTTTGGATATTTAAAATGTGTTCCAGTTCCAGTGGTTAAATGTTTAAAATTTAAAGGTTATTGATATTTGAGAACATCTTCTTGCACTTTTATGCCATTATTACTTGAAAATGGTCTCAAAACAACAATGTTATCATTTATCGCAATAAGTTCTGGAACAATTTATCGTCCAGCCAGGTTTGTTATTGTGACAGGCCTAGTTCCCTCATGTTTCATCTCTCCAGTCCTCAGTGACACACACACACACACACGACCATTAAATCTTATTCTTCGCCATCATTATGGTGGAAGCACACTCAGTACTAGAAATCAGATCATGGGGTTCAGCTAAAACGTATCAAAGAGTATTTGTCTGTCACGTTTTACAGTGTCTGTTTGAGTAGAAGCTAATGAGAGCTCAGTAGTCAGACAACAAAGAGGGACTGAAAAACCTCAGAGTGGAGTCAAAGACCTGCCTGCTGTCACGGTTTGTCCGAGCCCTGCCACTGAACTTCTGACGGTGTAATTTCTTTCTGGCGTGTTCCTGCATTTTAATTAGCCGGCAGACAGGGGCAGCGTCCAGACTTTACCAATCACCGGATAAGGCTGCAGATATCGCGGCGCTGCTGTATTTACACGCTGCTGAGTCAATCATTCACCGACAGGAGGACTCTGACCCGTAAGGGCATCGCCGCAGTCTGCGGCTGCCATCTTGTTAACGGGTGGCCGCGAGAAGGAGAGAAGAGATGGGGGATGACAGGTGAGACAGCGCGCGTCAGGAGCAAACAAAGCCGACAGCCAGCAGCTTGAGTTGATCCACACAAACAATCCACATATTCCACAGACAGACAGGAGGAAGCACCAAGACAGCCCTGACTATCTCAAAGGGGCCACAGCTCCGACCGGGCCCGTCCAGTGAAGCTTCGTCTGCAGCAGAGCAGGTTTGGCTGGGACTCAAACGTGACGTTGGACTCCGGTTCATTTTAACAGGCAACAGGGAAAGCGTGAAACGAGCCATTTCAAACCAATCCAAGTGACGGTGTTGGATGCCTTTAGCTATTTTTAGCTCATCTTGATGGGCTGCTGCTCCACCCACACCAGGCTGAAAGCAAAGATAAATCAAACCAACCTTTTATACATGAAACACAGCAACCGTGAGGGGGAAAAAAAAACGCACAAGAAACCCAAGAGCTTTGGGTTTGTTACAACTTTTTTCATAAGTTTGGTTGCTGAAACTTTGGATTAACTGAGCCCAAAGTCAGTCGCAGGCCTGTTTCTGTTGGGTCTGTAAAGGGTTAAAGTGTAGCTCAATGGGCTCCCACAGCGGTCAGAACCAAAAACATGGAAAACCTGGATTTATTTATGAATCTTAAAGGCCTACATTTGATAGGAGATCGTTATAGTATGATAACACAGTTAAAATACCACAGTTTACAGGTATTTTTCAAATTCGGTAAATGTAACGTAGCCCAATACAGTTGCTTTATTTGAAAAAAAAAAAAAAAATTGTATTAATTGTAATGAAACAGATCATTAAAATAATCATCAGCTAATTTAGCAATCAAATAATCATTAAACTCAAAAAAGGCCATACTTACAGCAGTAATTATGCCAAAACTGTACAAAAAGTACATATATTTTGTATTTAAGATTTAAACAAAACAAATTTTGTCTGTAAAATATTCTACCAAAAACTCCTCAAGTTGCATGGTTTGAGCTTCACCTGCTTCAAATTTTGTAAAAAGTAAAAAAAGAAAAATCTGATCTTAATCAGTTAATTCAAAAAATAAACAAATAAATAGAGTATTGATGTTAAATCAAGCAGAAATTATTGTTAGAAGTATTTTTATTAGCTGCAGATGTATCTTCAAATGATCAAAACACTAAATTAATGCTGTTATTTCACTTTCAATAAAATATCTATTTCCTTATCTGAAACAAGAATGTAATTACTTGCGTCTTTTAATGTATTTCTAATATTGCATTTAAAAAGTTTAAATAAAAAACCTGTCAGCTTTGTCATTCCTGCAGTACGTGGAGGAAACTTTCTCTTCTTCTCAAGCCTCAGCTGCACGACTGACTTGATAAAAAAAAAAATAAAAAAAAAAAAAAATCCTACAATCTGTTTAACTAGAGTTACGACGCTCTGCATGTGCACAGCCTGGCCCCGCTCCCAGAGCGCAGATTACATGTGTCTTTGGCACAGACAGATGACTGTGACCCGGAAACTGATTCCAACATACAGAACAAACGCACATAAATCAACTTTTATTAAAAAAAAAAAAAAAAAAAAAAAAAGAAAGCCCATAAAATTCTATTGGTTCTTTTAGAGGTTTAATGCAGGTACTTATTCCACTTTCTTCCTTCATAAGACCTTGAGTTAGTCAAAATCCTGCTGGGTTTGAGCCCTTCAGTTGGTGAACCTGTATGCATTGTAGTTAAAATGAAAATAAACCTTTAGTTTCACCGTAAGAGCTGTACGTACACACACAAAAAACACACAGTGTAAACTAGGGCTGTTGTAAACGAATGTTTTAGTAATTAAGTGATCTATCGATTATTCTTATGATCGAGTAATCGTAGTAATTACTATCAGATATCAATATCAGTCCAATTTTTCATATTTGAGCTTCTCTACTAGCTACTTTTTTGTAGTTTAAAAAATTAAACTACAATTTTTTTTGGAGTGGGGGACTTGGTGTGGTGGGGGGCAGGCGAACAACGGATGTAAGATGGGGGTGGAGAGGAGAAATTAAACAGGGGACCAATGTAAGAACTGGGGAGCAATACATGATATTTGTTTTGTCTCTAACACACTACTAAAAACTCACACACAAAATATTAAAATTGCGCATACACACTACTAAAGTATCACACACACATACAATTTTTTCTCACACACATACATAAAAGACTAAGATTGCGCATATAAACTAATAAAATATAGACTCACCTTTTGTATGTGAGAGTGATGTCACGGAAGAGGCGGGGCATCATTTGGAGATCAGATCGCGCATGCGTTGATACCACAGTGACGTCAGCTTCAAGTTGGATATTGGAGCTACACGGTGTGAGAGGCTCAAGGTTAATCCGATTTATGAACGCTAATTTCGGCCAGCCGTTCTCTACCACTCCCTCCTCGAGCGGAGGAGTTCACTTAGGTGAACTTCCGAGCTCCGGCGTTAGCTTACTCCGGCGTTAGCTTACTCCGGCGTTAGCTTGCTCCGGCGTTAGCTTACTCCGTCGTTAGCTTGCTCCGGCGTTAGCTTGCTCCGGCGTTAGCTCCGCTTCCTCCTCAAGTGCTTGAGGTTCACTTAGAGCCGGAGTAAACGGCGTTTAGCTCAAGGCTAATCCGATTTATGAACGGTAATATCGGCCAGACGTTCTCTACCGCTCCCTCTACAAGCGCTAAGAGGTTAACTTAGGGCTTATGCCGGTTCTATGGCCGCTTACTCCGGCGTTATAGCCGGGTTTGAGCCCTTCAGTTGGCGAAGGCCGCTCACTCAGCCGAAGTAAGCCCTAAGTGAACCTCCGAGCGCTTGAGGAGGGAGTGGTAGAGAACGGCTGGCCGAAATTAGCGTTCATAAATCGGATTAACCTTGAGCCTCTCACACCGTGTAGCTCCAATAGCCAACTTGAAGCTGACGTCACTGTGGTATCAACGCATGCGCGATCTGATCTCCAAATTATGCCCCGCCTCTTCCGTGACATCACTCTCCCGCATACAAACATTGAGTTCCTCTCACACTTAGAAAAGGTGAGTCTATATTTTATTAGTTTATATGTGCAATCTTAGTCTTTATGTATGCTTGTGAGAGAAAAATTGTATGCAGGTGTTATATTTTATTAGTGTGTATGCGCTATTTTAATATTTTGTGTGTGTGTGTGTGTGTGAGTTTATAGGAGTGTATGAGAGACAAAACATAGCTTTTGTCCTAAACGGCCCCTCATACTCATCTACCAGCCATGTTGAAACCGTAATGATATGAAATGTATTGTGCGGTTCGTTGGTAAAGCTACACTTACGCTATAAGCACCAACGACTCAGCCGCCCGCCGTGTTCAGTCTATCCGCTCACCTGTATGAATACATCTGCATCCTCTTCCTGCCGCTCGCTTTCAACCAGCAGCTCCCGAAGCATTAAGGCTTCCAAACTCCTGGTATCGCGCCGGTCATTTTAAGGATGTTTATTGGTCCCCCAAAAACGATGAAAAACCGGGCATTATCATCACTCAATAAAATCCCATGGGACGAATTTGAAAATTGGACGTTATGCCGCTGACACTTAGCTTTCGTCAACAACTCAGAGGCGGAAGTGAGAGCTAAGTGTTACGCAAATAATGTTCCGGGCGGAACACGGTGCGCTAAATAATAAAACATAAATTAACGAAGCTTCGAGGCAGGTACATTTTCCTCGAGGAATTTTAGTAATCGAGGTTCTCGAATCGTTTGAGGAATCGTTTCAGCCCTAGTGTAAACTACAGGACCTAACCGTAACTTTGCTAACCCAAAAAAAACTTTTACAACCAAAAATATCTAAAAACTATACTCTAGGTTTTTCATACAGTAAAAAAAGAAATCAGTATCAAATAAATATTAAAAAATATACTTATTTATTAAATAAACATACCTTGTGTGCCTCGTTCAAGAGGGCTCCTAGTAAGATACACTTCAACTCCGTTACAACTTGTCTTCTGTCCTTTGTCGTTAAGCTGACGTTCGATAATACAAAAAGCGGAAGTTATCCTATGAAAATAAAAGCACCAAACCGAAAACCGGAAGTTCATCGTATACTCTACAAATCCAACTAAGTAAAAGACGTAAGCGCTAAAAAAGGGGATACAAACAAGAAAGGAGCTTAATTTAGGGTTATTTATGTGTGTCACAGAGCATTGTTCAGACAAAATAAGAACAATTACACAAAAAATGCTATATACAGCCTAAACTCATTCACTTATAAAATATTTTAAAGACAGCTTTGAATTTTAATTTCACTTATATCAAAGGGGACATATTGTGCAAAATTCACTATTTGCACATTTTTCTACTTCCATTTCTACTTCCTAACTGCTTCTAAAAACAGACCAAGTGTGCTTAAAAACACACACACACACACATACACACGCACACACACAGCTGCTTTTTGGTAATAAGTTAATGCTTTTTGGTGTCTGCAAAATAACACAAGTTTTTTGAAAGCTGATTCAAAACCTCACAACTTTTAAGTCACATTCACTGGTCACTGCGCTGTTACCTAGCAACCCAAGCGGAGCTCCAGCACATTTGGTCAGCTGGTTTTATCGCTTTATGTGCTGTAGAATGGCTGCTGGAAAAGACAAATGTTGTGTTATTGACTTGCCATCCAGAAAGCACTTGCTGCATTGGTACACCTAGCAAGATGTACAGTATTCCTAATCAGCTGGATGTTATTTGTATAAAACATATCTTTGTGCTAAAAAGCCTGATTGATATTAGTCGATTTCCTGTATACAGAGGAAACATTTTTAGTGTATTTTACAGTGAAAAGTCATGAACATCATTTTGATTTAAATTACAACGGCAACACATCTCAAGAGTTACGTGAAATCAGAATCAGCAGGTTGCAGCTTTACAAAGACCTGAAAATGGCCGAGCCAGAGGCTTTTCTCTCTGGATGCTCAACATATTTGTGTTAAAATTGACGGTTTGGTTTGAAACCGAGCTATATATAACAGACATTACATTAAAAAGGTCTAATTATACTACACCACTAAACAAGGTCTCCATCAGAACAGGGAGTCCTACACAACAGCAGAGTATCAGTGCCATCCAACGAGTCTTTTTATGCGCACCATTCATGCTTTTTTCTCATCAGAACTCCAGCAGCTTTAAAAAGAAACTCCACTTATGGATTAACATAAACTCCAGTTTGAGAGAAAGAATCCGTTTCAAACCTAAAAGGTTAATTGTTGGACTTCTAGGTGTATTTTTTTAAGCCTTCTCCTTCTATCGAAAACAATAAAAGTCACATATTTGTTCCAGTGGCTGTTATTCATCTAGGTTTCTTCCTCCTTTTTTAAAAGGAGCAGTAAAGGCAAGTAGTACCGCATCAGCAACTCTGCTTCCTGAAACTCGTTTCACAATACAGTAAAAGAAAACTTTACAGGCCTTTCCTTGAACTTGGACCATAACTTTAAAACTTTTACTCTTTTCTGTGAGCGTGTGTTCACTTCACACTGCCTCATCATCATACAAAGGCTTAGAGATCACAGAAAACAGCCTGCTTGGAGCAAGTACTTGTTCCAGTTTTAAAGATAAAAAAAAAAAAAAACATGACTGCATCTGTACAAAAGTACAACCTGCATTAAGACCGCATTCTTCTGCGGCTGTTCCCAGTGGTCGAACTGGTAATATCTGTCCTTCATGTCGCTTTCAAAACCCGAAAAAGTGACACAACAAGAAATGGCACATTGTTCATTCATTCAGTTCTGGCACAGAAAGGCTGGAGTCAGATAATGAAAGCTAAGAAATGGAGAAGGATGTGGCATTCACAGTGAATTACAGATGAGAGCTTCAAAGGATGGCATTTTAACACAAGAGAGCTAAAATGAACAAAGGTCAGATTGATGTGGAAATATTTCATGCCAGAAAAATCTTTAAATATCAACAGAAGAGAAGCTTTGCTTTGTTGTTAGAGACAACACGTAGAAACAAATCGATCTGGGCCTTGCACGGACGTATCTCTGTCACATAATTTAAAAGAAAACTAACACCAGCATACATACAGAATCGGTTTCAGAAAAGTTTTCATCCAAATGAACCCGAACAAACATGCCAAACCAACAGGGGACAGTGTAGCGTAAAGCTAAAACCTAAGTCAGCCAATTAGATTCCTTCAAAAACAACCACAACTTCCTGTTAGGACATTAAAAATGGCGGCAATTAGGGCTGGACATTATTATGGCTGAAAAGCATATCATGATATAAGTGTTAGGTTGATATCAATAAAATTCATCAGTTTTATGTTTCAAATATCTGAAATACTGTGAAACTGGAGAGGCGACGTTTCCCGTTTTATCCACAGTTTTCACTTCACACTGTTATTTCTCTTATTTTTAAGCAGTTATGAAGCACAGTGGTGAAACATTGAACTGTGGCTGCACCGGTTACTCAACCGGTTGTTGCCAGGTAACCAAAGAATGAGTGAGCTAGTTGTTGCTAGGTAACCAAAGAGTGAGTTAGTTGAGCCCACCACCCTTTAAGCAGCTAAAGTCTTTCTTCTGCCTACATCCCCCAGAATGCTGTGCGGTTCTGGATCAGAGTTCAGTGAAACTACAGAATATTAGACATTTTATCTATTGATATTGATCATGTGTCGATATGTTGCTATTAATTTATTGCCCGGCCTTAATTGGGAACAAACAAAAGAGCGTTCTGGACCTGCAGTCCTTTACAAACCGTTTTAAAGTAACACTTGATGTTTTAAATGTCTTCCTGCCTAGGCACAAAAAACAGTGAACAAAGACATGAATCTTATTTGAATTCAAGGCAGAAGAACAAAGTTAGTCTCAGGATCCTGTGACCCAAATATGGCAGATCACACATTTATCTGCTTTGTCTACCGGGGAGAGAAGGAGGTGGGTGGACAGGATGCCTGTTTTTTATGCACCTTAATTTATTCTGACTATGTTTGCTATTTGATTTATCTGCAGGAACAAACAGATGAAAAGGGGCAGATGGAGTAGCTTAAAAAAAAGATGCCAAAGTGTAAAATGTAAATATCCTACACATATGCTGCTGCAGTCTGTCTTTCATCTCCTTGGATTTTGTACAGATTGTTTTTTTAAAAAAAGCTGAAAACAAGAGGCAATATCTGTCCTCCAACCTAGACTTCTGTTATAGGCTGAAACTTTACAGTTGTGAGGATTCATGCAACCAATAAATAGCCTTTTCACAGAAGGTAATTCTCTCTATTTGAATGCCTCTGCTGTGGAAAGGTCGCAGGCAAAACACCGTGACCACTCACGCACCATATACGCTGCAAATTTGTAAATGTATCCCGATAGCAGCACAGATTGCTGTCAGCCCGACTGTGAGGCTGCGACGGCTACATTAATGCGGCGCTCCGCAACAAGCTGAACAATAGAGGGCTGTTCTGTTTTCTCTTGATGTGATAATAAGAAGCATCTCTTTGAAAACTTTCCCTCTCTGCATGAGCTCAAGGAACAATAGATATCATCGCTCCTTTCAACTTTCCCATTAAAGTTTGTCATCTGGCAGAAAGGGAAGAAAAAACAAATAAGACATAAGAGGAAAGTAATCAGTTTAAAACTTAGACATGAATCCAACATGTTGCTGCGTTTAAGCAGAAGGGCTTAAATGACAGAAGGGGTACAGAAGAAGAAAAGCAGACACAGAAAGGAGGTTTTATGTCAGGGATCAAGATTTCGTGGTCGTTTTCCAGGCTCCGTCTCCTTGTAACGGTGCCATTAGATGGTAACTGGGTTTTAGAGGCTTCATACAAACTCCACACAGCTGCTAGAAATAAAGCCAGCCAAGTAGATATTATTCTCCTGTTTGGGATCTATGGCAGTCCCATTATCAATTCTTTTCTGCTACAGTTTCTTCCTCTCCAGCTTAAATGTTCCAGATTTAAGTAGTTTATAGTCTAGTAAACTCAACTTGAGGTATAAAAGCAAAAAGCACTCGAAAGGCCAATACAAATGTTGGACATTTGTGCTTCAAAAACCTTTTATAAAAGCAGTAAAATTAATTTGGCAAACTTAAAACGATCAATTTTCTGTATTACAAAGGTTTTTTGAAAATTAGCAGGACTACCAAACCCATTATCCTTCAAATATTAGCTTGTTATTCTAACAAGGAAAGTGGCAAGTAGTTCAACCATTCTGCATAATAAGCAATTAAAGCAAGTGCTTATTATGTCGCAATTAAGCGACAAAAAAGCAATAAGTGAATATTAGACAACACTGTCATAGAAATAATAAGGAATATATAATTTTTTAATTTAAATGAAGGCAATCAGATCAAGTTGTACCTATATAGAAAGTTAAATGCACTCAACCTTTTTTCCATCGCATTATGTTTGAAACGACCAGAGAAAACCGATCATTTCTACACTGTTCTAGCATCTCATTACAAAGGAATTTAAATTACCGTAAATTCCGGACTATAAGCCGCTGCTCCCCCCCCACACACACACACACACTTTGAACACTGCGGCCTATAATATGGTGCGGCTAGTACATGTTTTTTTTTGTTTGTTTTTTTTCATGGCGCCAAAAACAGTAGACCAATAAAATTGAGGAGTTGTTCACAGAGGTCCAATGAAATTATACATCATGCTCACTTTCACAGTTACGGTCTTGTAAATCAGTCATTTTTACTCACCCTCATCAACCTGGAAGACACTCGAAGAAAAGCAAATGATGCCGGTTTTAAGTTAAAGGCGATTCGTCTGGCGGAACGGAACATTCTGCAGATTTATGTTTTTGAATCTTCATTTTGCGATCATTGCGCAGGAACTTAAACTCCTGCTCTCCTGATAATCTGTCAGAAAATGTAGGTCGCATATTTTTGTGTTAATTGAACCGAAATAC
>CAEGAE010061289.1:0-13468 GCA_903067095.1 Girardinus metallicus | reverse complement strand
TTTTATTATTCAGGCCAGGTTTTGATGGCGAGCTGAAGGTCCAGGCCTAGAGCCCAAGAAAGATTGCACTTTTGGTGTGTGAAGACTTATGGTTCTCCTGCCAGGCTGGTAGGAGGCTCCTTGCAGCCAATGAACAATTTTTATCTCCCCTCTGATCCGACTTTTGTCAGCCCAGGACCTGCACTGCACCAAGCACTTCATAAAGTGGATGAACTGACGGGCGTGGGTTCGTTAATTATGGAACTATGGGATTGATTGATTAATTTAGCTTCTTTCTTTGTTTATTTGTTGTTGTTTTTTTCTCTTTTGTGCATTTTATATGGCCATTTGGATGATTTCACTGATGTTGTAAATATGTACATAATTTTCCTCACTCTAAATACAAGGCAACTGCGAACTTCCAGTCTCTGTCTACTCCTTCATGAGTCGTATCTGTCTTCTGAGAAAACTAGCCCATTGACCTTATTGGTCACAATCCATTTACACTGATTTAAAATACGGTATGTTGTTTCCTTTACAGATATGCTACAAAAACTTCCCTCGAAAGACCTAAAAATGGCTTTTATCAAACCCATCCAACCAGACTGACCATATCAAACTACGTGAGATTAATTCATTACAGGTTTGCCAGGACGTCTGGGGATTCCCCTTCTGTGTTTACCAAATTTTTAATATACTTTACAATTTCTCCACTTTGAATTTTTCAACATATTAAGTGGTATCTAAAGTATTCAGTTACCCAAATCTCTTACTGGTGTCTTTAAATCTGGGTTTCTCATATAAAATTGGACCAAGTTTTTATATGAGCATAGTTATAGATTGTTAGGTTAGTAATAATTGTAGCTCTTGATTCAGAATAAGCTCTGTTGAGCTCTGCTTCTACAGATGCAAATTTGTTCCGTTAATCTACAAATAAACAGGATAAGTGTAATTTATTAGGGTGGATGTAAATTAAATCACGTATTTAACTTTCTGTCATGTCATTTTGAATGTTTTGGTCTCTTTTCTGTCTTTTTGCAGTCCTGTTCTCTGACATTCAGCTCCCCTGTAAGCAGCACCAGTTCTGAACTTCGATATGTAGTCCAGCTGGTGGTAGAAGACTTTGCCAGACAGACCATCACTCTGACTGAAACCGGCGGCTCACAGGAAGTGAAAACTACCAGCGACACCATCAGCAAGATACCTTTACAGTTTGCTTTGAAAGGTACGACCCCATATTTAGATCTTCTTCTTCTACAGGTACAAAAGGGCTTTGTTGATTTTAAAAAAAGTCAATTTCTGATCTTTGATTACTTAAATTCTCTCTGTCCGTTGTAAATGCTTTGACAAACATAAAAATAGCATGAATTTTCATTCTGAATCAAGATATTCAGAATAATTGGAGTTAAACTGTTGAACCTCAGAAAGGCTGAGAGATTTTAGAGTCCCAGATTTGGTTTTCAAATGGTCATAAATATATAGTTTAATGCCAGAATCCTCTACATTGGGCCAGTCTGTGCATATTTATAGCAAAATGTAACAGTTCTGCCATATACCATATATGGCAGCCATTTTGAAAATGGTGGCCATCTGGGATCTAAGGAGTATCTCTGCCAAATTTGGTGCTTTTATCACCATTTAGAAGATTCTTCTAAATTATTATATTATCTGCTGCACTAATAGATTTCATGTCTTTGTTTCTTGCTTTTTCTAAAACTCTTCAGTGATTCCTGAGGTGCCACCCTGTGCAGAAGGTTCCTATGTGGCCAGATTTCTGCCTCCAACCCCAGAAAACAGAGCTCAGAAATTCATCCAAGTCAGAAAGGTGCTGGAAATCAACATCAGAGCAGAAGCAACTCATTCCAAGTAAGTGAGGGAACCATATCCCAGATTTCAAATTTTCACCTTTACTGCAGATATACATCACTTCAGGAAATTTGGATGGCAAATTACTGACAAACACAAACATTTAAAAACTCAAGCTATAAACATAGGAACAGAAAATACATTTATTTTTGTAGCTTTTTTTCAAGCCAAGAAAAAAGTTGATTCTTCTAAATGGCACGAGGCATTTCGCTCGTTTTTCTGTCTCAACTGCTTCTGAGAACAGATCAAGCATCGGGTTAAAAAAACGCACTTACCCGTTTTTTTTTTGGCAATAAGTTCATGTTTTTTGGTGTCTGGAAAATGAGCCGTTTCAAAAACCTCCAGAATATAACCTCACAAATCAGCAGGGATTACGCATTACCTAGCAACCAAAGTGGAGCTCCAGCTTATTTTGTCAGCTGGTATTACCTCTGCATGCGCTGTACAATGGCTGCTGGAATAGGCAAGTATTTTGTTGTTGACTAACTATCCAGAAATTTCTTGCTGCATTCTTGTTGGCTGTGCAGAAGGCTCCACTTCTGCTTTTCAAAGATGTATGGTTGCATAATTGCGCAGACATTTTCATGTGCGGCTGATATTTGCATGACAACTGCAATATCTGTTTCCTGTTAAAGCGTTACTGGACTCCTGTTCAGCGGGCCTCACAGTGTGTCTAAGAGTTCATCCGGATCAGGGAGCTTCACCCTGAGATGGACACCATCCGCAAGAGAAAGTGGACAGAGCCACCCCATCCGTTTTGTTGTCGAGACGAGCTTAGTGCTGTTATAATGTTGGATGACTGCCTTCTAAGAACTGAACTGAGACTTGTGACCCCTCATAACTGCCTATTTTTATCATTTACTTTAATACACACATTGGAAAGATCTTGGTGCTACAGCAGAGGAGAACATCTACAGTCTTCCTGGTTTACCCTCTTTGGGTAGAGTCGGTGTAAACGAATGCCGCTCCTTGATTGGCTGCTTTGAACACCAGTCAATAGAAAGGCAAGCAGCATTTCACATTTACAAACCCATGTTGCCTTTTAGATATGCTCCCAGATAAGGCAGATTTTCTGCAAATTATTTGGAATTAAGTTTCTCAGAAATATCCAGGTTTCCACTGTAAACCATGAAATTTCAAGTTCAAAATGTAATGATTCAAGTTATGGAGGCAAGTTTGACATTTAAGTTAAGAATCCACTCTAGTCTCATCATAATAACTACTAACCTCCCAACAGCATTTAAACCAACTCAGCCTTTCCATTTTCAAACACAGCTCCTCTGATTACTACGACTCAAACTTCTGTGTTTCCAGATTATGTTGTAGCTCTCAGAGGAAAGATCTCAACTAGATTATCACCGGAGAATGATTATGATGCTCTCTGTCAAACAGGTCAGTAACTGTTGTTCCTGCTGGTTTTACCAGTTTACTGTCAACTAAAGACCAGTTCTCCCTTCCTTTGGTTCAACTCAGATTTTTAGTTTGGTTTTGTTTCTAGTGTCTGAGGACAAACACTGATCTTTTTTTTCTTCTTTTTTTTCTACCAGATTAAGGATGAACTGACTAGACGAGGGCTGCACACAAGCATAAACATACGCCTCCACAGGACGGGTTGATTTAAATTTGGGACACACTCTTCGTACCTACGCTTCTGCTGAGTGATGCATTTCCTAAAATTGGGATCTGTTGCTTTCTGTGACATGTTACGGATATTTTAGTTGATATATTTCTGTTGATATCCACTGGAGAAGGATCAAATCTCCTTCCTGACGGTTTAAGAATAATCTGGTATAAACCATGAATGGAACGACGGGTTGTTGAACAACTTTTTTTTATCACAATTCTTTTAATTTTCTAACTTTCTTCTATATGAAATAAACAATTTTAATGTTAATCGTCATCTGCATTCATTTTTATAGTTTCAGATGATCAATTTCACCATTTAATTTAAAGACTCTTC
Source organism: Girardinus metallicus (assembly GCA_903067095.1). Taxonomy (NCBI): domain Eukaryota; kingdom Metazoa; phylum Chordata; class Actinopteri; order Cyprinodontiformes; family Poeciliidae; genus Girardinus; species Girardinus metallicus. The sequence goes on along the minus strand of CAEGAE010061289.1, from coordinate 9,663 downwards.
AGATGATTCGTTTCATAACAAACTGTCAAATATGTTTCTTTACAAATATGTAAAAAAAAAAAAAAATTTTATGAAAGTATCACTGCAGCTTTTATGAGCTAAACGTCGGATGAAATGTGGCATGACCTACATATTGATGTGGCACAAATAAGATTTTATTTGGATGAAAATATTGGAATTGCGCCGTTCAGAGTGACGTATAAAAGTCAGATGTGCGTCACATTTGCCAGCGGTGTGAACGTAGCAGGAGAAATTTAACACAAGGAATCAGTGGACTAACATGAAAAGACCCTGATGACAATTATAAACAACAGAGAATCAGCAGACTATGGCAAGATCGTAATATTAAACCTGGAATTGACCAGGAAGAAAACACAAACACGTGTTTGATGGTACCTCAAACGCATGAGTCTAGCATAACGGGGAGAAATGGCTTTGTGGAGAAATCCTGCAGCCGCGAAGATCTGACGCCTCTCCATTTTGTTTACACGTTGCTCACCCAGGCCATCGGACAGGCCAGAGCCGCCCCTGCACACCAACTGAAAATCCAACAAATGTTGCAACTTTGGTCTCAAATCCAACTGAGTCTATGGACCTCAATCCAAATCAAATCCAACTGAGTCTACGAAAACTCCCTAATTTGTTTGAACAGATTACAGGGGATCATGCGACACCATCCTTTAAGCCGTCTGCCATGTTTCGTGGTTTCGTGTGGGAAACTGAGGACAACATAGCTCACCTCTAAACTATGGAAATCAGCAGCTCTGACAGTGATTTCCATAGGAAGTGTGTCTGGTCAACACAATCAATAATTTGCTTAATAAACAAACTACAGAGCGAGTTCTAAAGAAGCTTCACCTCTTCCTCCCATTGCTTTCTGCTTCTTCCTGACAACAGAGTCAGGAATACTAGCTAAGCTAGCATTCTTGGCTTAGCTTAGGAATGCTAAGGCTAGTTAGCATGGCTACACATGGCAGCGGATAAACAGTTTGCTAATCCTAACAACGATGCAAATCAACATCAGAGCAGAGGCAAACTTTAAATAGGACAAAAATAAATGCATCAAAAATAGTCAACGGCAAACACAAGATGGTTTTTATGGTTTCCTGTGAAAGAGACTCATCTGTGTTAAAGCTCATATTTGCATGAAACCTGATAACTCAGAAGTTTGTGTAAGACAAATATATTTAGCCTTAAAGTTATTAAAATGTCAGAACTGAGGTGCTGTTGAAGGAAAACGGAGTTACTTAATAATCATTTACCTGTGTTCAGGTGTTCGAACTCTGAACGCAGATGTCTAACTCAATTTCAGTGTTTGAAAAAGAAAACAGTGATGAGTTTATAAGTTAAAAAAATTATTTTCGTTTGCCTTTCAGTTTCATGTAAAAATGTATCGCATGTTGATTTAAAATTGTAGAATAGATACAAACGAGTAATTTAAAGCTGGATAAGTTTCTCAAATATAAACGTAAAAAATAGCCACATATTTTTAGACTGCAGTACAAGAGCCTCTTCTTTCATAACATGTAAACATTCAAATGTTATTCATATTTACAACATTGGGACTGCAAGGCCAGGGAGGTTTATTTTCCTGCTCGATGTTGCAGTTAGAGTTATAAAACAAAACAAAATAAAAAACTACACAGCTGCTGGAATCAATGATGAAGTTAAAACAGTTAAAATGGTGAGTTAAATGATCTGGTCCAAGCGGAGAGCGAGAAGATTAAATGGAGCCGTTGCAATAAAACCTCATTGATGTTTTGAAAGAGGAAGTTCAGAGTTAAATGGAAATTTGCAAATTGACTTCAGTTTACTTCGTGCAATTCTTGATTTTTCAGTATCGGTGTCTTCTTATCCTTTTTTTTTTTTTTTTTTTCCCACATGCTAATCATGTTAAATGTGAATATTTGGTCCACATTCATGTTAAAACTCCACCATCAGAGTGTTGAACATCCAGGACGTCAGTAGAAACTGAGAGGAGGTGGGTCAGAGGAGCGGCTGTTCCTGTGGGAGTATAAACCCTCCTGATCTCTAGCAGCTCAGTTTTCCTGAGTCCGGTTGCTGCAACATGTTGCTCTCTGTGCTGCTGCTGCTGCTGCTCCTCAGCGATGCTCAAGCCTCTCATTATCGTGGCACTTTGATGACTTACTATCCAAAGGAAACCTATTCAAACGGATCCATCTCTGTAAGTAGATTTTATTTTATACATTCCTCTATTTCGCAGTGTTTTAAGACTTGATCTCACTTCAACCAACAGGTGATCCTTCGCGTTAAGTTTAACTACGATTCTTGCCAATTTGGTACATTTGGCTGCACATTTGGAAACTGTGGCAATGAAAGTTCGATTCTAGTAAATACCAAGATTGATGAAGTCAGTGGTGTTTGGTGTCAGAGTGAAAAAATCACAACTCGGCTGCTTCCCAACAACTCTCCGTTGCAGCTTGCGTGAGTCCACATTTATAATGTTTAGATCAGTGTTTAGCTGTTTAAATCATCAATATGAGCAAAATTAGAAACTCAGAAGCTCATTTATACTTAATCACTATAATCATTGTTTTTCTCTTCTTTTTCCTTTTTTCTGCATTATTCTTCCTTTCTCATCACATGTAGTTCCTCTATACAACACAACAAACTCCCTCTATGGAAATAGTTTATAAAATCGATTAAATGATCCATCGTATTTCTATATGCCTCTAACAGACAACTTATTGATTCATTGGTATTATTATTATTATTATTACTACTTGTTTTTTCCAGTTGCTCCACACATTGATGTCATTCAGATCACCATTACACACACACACAGTTTTTAATCCTCATTCATTAATACACAATATTTTCCTTGTTTTATGTTTATTTTGTGTTTCTCCACTAATGTAATGTACCAGATCATGTATCTTGTACTTTTATCTAAAATAAATTTCTGTCTTTTAAAATGAAAAAATAAAAACAATAAAATAAAATTGGAAGCTTTATTTGCTCAACAAAACCAAACATATTTTGTAAATTATAACATTACAAACTTGTCTTATCGGATCATTGACTGGATAACTCATTTATTTATTGAGACAGATCTGAAATTATAAGATAAGGTTTTGTCTCCATCTGAAAACCTATTTTGCATGTCCAATCCAGGTTTGCCAGTTCATACTGGTTTGATAATTGTAATGGTATTGTAGACTGGAGAGCTGTTACTGTCGTTGAACTGAGGAACCGGTCCGACACCAACGAACCCAACTCATCACCACTAACCACCATCTTTCCAGTTCTGAGGTAATTCTGCTGCCATCTGGGTCACAAGTTATGAATTTCATGAAAAGATAATGATGTACTTGGATATAATTGGTGAAATCCATGTTCAGATGAGTTATCTGTCGGAAGCAGGCTGGACATTGGGCGATTTGTGAGTTATGAAGAGTAAAATCAATCAATCAAATTTTATTTGTATAGCTCATTTCAGCAGCAAGACATTTCAAAGTGCTTTACGTCATAACAAACATAACAACACAGAGTCATGCAACATTGAATCAACTATCAAAACATTACATTACGTCAAGTGCCATCATTAAATTTGTAATTGATTACGCTTAAAATGCAACAGGTGGGTTTTTAGTCTAGATTTAAAGGCACTCAGTGTTTCAGCTGTTTTATAGTTTTCTGGAAGTTTGTTCCAGATTTATGGTGCATAGAAGCTGAATGCTGCTTCTCCTTGTTTGGTTCTGGTTCTGGGGATGCAGAACCAGAACCAGAAGACCTGGGGGGTCTGGAAGGTTGATACAACAACAGCAGATCTTTAATCTATTGTGGTGCTGAGCAGTTCACTGATTTATAAACTAACAGGATTTTAAAGTCTATTCTTTTAAAATCAGATCTTATGATCTTGCAAGACTTGTGGCATTAACTGTTAAACAATTGTGAGATGAAGTTTCAGTAAAGCCTTTTTAATTAATGTTGTTTTAAATCAATCCGTCAAATTTACATTTAAAATACTTTATTGATCCCAGAGGGAGATTAAATGTTGTTGTAACTCATAATATCAATTCTTACAGCTGGACAGCAGTGCTACAACCCAAACATTTACTTACTAAATATTTTTCTACTCTGGCAATTAATAAATAAATGAGCAAAGGAGGAAAAATGCGTCAACATATAGGAGCCAAAGATGAATTTTAAAATGTATAAATTATAAGATTAGTCGGGGAAAAGGAGCAAAACATCAATAATGTGACAAGAAATGAATACAGCCGTATTCCACAGTAATGCATGTATCTTTTCCCCTCAGAGTTCCTTCAAACTGTCAGAGAAATATGAACTTGTTGGCCTTTGACCCCGATGGAGACGAGGTTAAATGCAGATATGCCAACATTTCCTTGTCGGAGTGTGTGTCGCCCTGCACGCCTCCGTCTGTTCTCAGCCTCTCACCTGTAAGTAGGAAGGAGATTTATTCCTACATCGCTTTCAGTTCAAAATGCTACATGATCAACACTTAACAAAAAATTACATTACAGTGGCAGAAAAAAGTGAATCAATGAAAAAGTATTTTTTAAATAAAGTCTCACAGATATTATAGGTTTGTTAGTTCTCTCTATATGTGAGTATGCACTTACTTTTCCAAAAACCCACGATGTTGTCACTTCTTTCTCTGAAGAAGGCACTCTTTTTTTGGGGGGCGGGGGATATACGCTGCACCAAAGCTTAGAATACTAAGATTTATTTAAATACAGTGTACTAATCTAGCAGGTTTCCTTAGGATTATTTTAATTCTTCTCTGTTTTTGCAGGCTTGCACCCTGTCATTCGGAGCAGCTCCCAGCTGTGGTAAAGGCCGGTACGCCGTCCAGATGGTGATGGAGGATTTTCCCCGACAGTCTGTCACCCTGACTCAGACTGACGGGTCAAAAGTAGTGAAAACTACCAGCGATCCAATCAGCATGATACCTGTCCAGTTTGCTTTTCAAGGTACAATCAACTGATCACCTGGTTACCATAGTAACAACAACAAGGAGCAAAATTACAGGGAATAATTTCAGGTGTTCAGTTGTGTTGGTTGCAACACAACTAAACACCTGAATCTCTCTTAATTTGTGAGATTCAGCTGGGAATCTAACAAATTAAAATTTAAAATAAACAAAATAAAATAAATGATGGATTAACCTCCATCCATCCATCCATCCATCCATCCATCCATCCATCCATCCATCCATCCATCCATCCATCCATCTATTCATCGTCCTGCATTAAAATTACTTTTTCTTTGGTCTTAATTTATTTTCTATCAGCTTTAAACATCACAGTACACATTTTAAATCTAACATTGTGTAATGAATTTATTTAAAACAGGAGTTTCACTTGTTGAATGGAATTACTGGAATAAATGATTGTAATAATGTGCTGATGTTTTAGGATCCAATATCAAAGCAAGTTTCGTCTTCCAAACACGTTTCTGCAGGATAATTTGTGCCACAGACATAATTCACAAACAGATCTGCATTCATATTTTCAGTTCAGACTGAGGTTGTTTCTCTCTTGCCGTGTTGCAGTGGATCCGGCTGCTCTGTCCTGCACAGACGGCGTTTATCTGCCCAGATTTGTGTTTCCAACTCCAGAACATGGAGCTCGGTTCTACAGCCGCGTCAGTCAGACTCTGGAGATCAAAATCAGAGCAGAGGCAGATCAGTCCAGGTAAGGAAACGCAAAATACATCAAGTAGAAACAAAACCAAATATGATAAATAGAGCAGTTGCTTTATTTAAATCAGGTTGTGTTTGGTAACATTAAAGCTGCAGTTTATAACTTTATTTTATACAAAATATGTTCTTTTTATTAACATATATGTTATGAGTCAAATAATTTGTGAAAACATCGAGCTCCTCGATCTCCTCCTTGAGCTGCTTTTGCTAACGACCAAAGACAACCAATCAGTGCCGGGAGGAGGGGCGTAGCGCTGTCAATCAACCTCATGGACTCGCTGCCAATTGTGCTAACAACTCTCCGTTACAGGAAAACTTGAATAGCCTGAGCATTCATGACACGCTATGCCAGGGGTGTCCACAGTGGGGAAATTGTCTTCATCTACTTATCTGTCCATTTGGAGATGCTGGTGCCTATCTCCAGTGAACGTTTGGGGCGAGAGGCGGGGTCACCCTGGACAGGTCGCCACAAAGAGACAGACAGGACAAACACACACACACACACGCAGTCACACCTAAGGAGAATTTATAGAGGCCAATTAACCTGACAGTCATGTTTTTGGACTGTGGGAGGAAACGGGAGTACCTGGAGAGAACCCACCATGCACAGGGAGAACATGCAAACTCCATGCAGAAAGACCCCGGGTCGGGAATTGAACCCAGAACCTTCTTACCTTATTGCAAGGCAACAGTGCTACCAACTGCGCCACTGGAAATTGTCTTGTTATAAGTAAATTTATCTGCCAATAGAACTAGCACTTTTTCATCAACATCAAGGAATTATTTACTTAAACCAAGCTTTTATATCCTGTTGAAAGGGTTAGGGTTACTTATGTCAAGTCTAGTAAGATACATGCACTAGACTAAAAACACTCGGTAAGATTTTGTGTTTTTGCAGTGTAAACATCACATATTAAATCTGTTTTTATAATCGATAAAGTATCGATGGAGTCCTGTTTAGCGGGCCGTACAACGTGGTCAAGAGTTCGTCAGGATCGGGGAACTTCACCCTGAAGTGGATGCCATCTTTAAGTGAAGATGGACAGAGCCACCCCATCTGTTTCATTGTCCAAGCAAGGTCAGTATTTGCACATTCATAGTGATGATAATAAATATGAAAGTTTGTGAAAAACGTCTGAACAGTTCAACACTATCGGGTTTTGTAAAGACAAAAGGTCATTTTGACCAATCATCTTCTCTGAGTTTGCAAACAAAAAAGCATTGAACACTCAAAACTTTCATGTTTTCAATAATAAATGTGACATTATCACTGATTGTGCTGCATTCTTCCAAACATTTTTAAATGCTAAGGCACCAGAAGCATTGATGATGCCATTTCAGACATAAAGGAAGCATAATTTTGTTTTTCCTTCCTGGTGTTTTTCAATTTTTCAAGATAATTCATAATAATGCTTCAACTGTAATCAAGATCTTGGTAATGAAAGTAGTATGAGGTCACAATTGTATTTTCATTGTACTATAAAGCCCAGTATAGACAATGTCAGAGGTCATGGCATTACCCACTGTTAGATAAACACAGATTTGTAGCAACCAGCTCATTTGTAGCCTACTGGTAGTCATTCACTCATTTTGGCTGCGTTCACATTGCAGCTTGAAGTGACCCAATCCCGATTTTTTTTTTTTTTTGTTAACTCGTACTTTTTTGCCGTGGCCGTTCACACTTCCTAGTAACTGCGATCTTTATCCGTTCTGCAGTGTGAACGGGCAAGCGACCTGAAATGTCCCGCATGCGCAGTAGAGGGCGCAATAGCGTCAGCGTTCTCAGTGTTCTGCTAACCGCCATGAAAAGAAGAAGAGCTCAGTGTTTGCGGAAGTAAACATGGAGGCTAACGGTGGAGCTTAGCTTACACATTTGAAGTTGCTGTCCGACCGCAGTAGCATATTAACAACTTAATCCTCATTACAGTCCGTCATTGTTGTTTTTCTTCCCGCTTGCGCGTATCAGAACGCAGAATAGTGAGTTTTGTGGAGTATCAGAGACGTTCAGGACGCATTTAATTCGGATACGTATCGGATATGGGTCACATTCGAAAAGAGTCCGACCTGAGTTCTTCAGACTGTCATTAAAAGATCGGATACAGATAGCATTAAGTCAAAAAAACAAAAACAAAAAAATCAGAATTGGGTCACTTCAGGCTGCAGTGTGAACGCAACATTTGAGTCTTCCAGTAAAAGCCACCATACTTTTGTTTATAAACATTCCAGTAAGAAATTAAAAACGTACACATACTTTTGATTATAATTGTATAATTAAAAATGTATTTGGTAAAAAGTCTAATCAAATACTGAATAACTGATCAAATTACCGACCATTTAAGATTTACATCATCATACAGACCAAAACACTTGTGGAAAATAAAATAAAGAGAAATTTTTGGTATTTTATGTGCCAAAATGACAACAAGTCAAATAAGTAACAAAAAGTAACAAAATCAGGCAAAAGACCAAAAAATAAAAAAAAGTTTCCAAATTAGTTTTTAAAACTGATGAAACTTTCAGAAGCTGCAGGTGTGTTTCTGGAAAAGTTTTGGTTAAAACATGTTTGATTTTCACTTAGTGTGTAGAAAATCCAGAGATTTTACTCAAATAAGAATAGAAATACTTCAAAATAAAATGACTCAAGTAAAAGTAAAAACTCTCCTAAAAGTAAATTTTTTCCAAAAAAGTTTCTCAAGTAAATGTAAGTAGTTGCTACCAAACTCTGTATTTTACACATTAAATGTTAAACTTCTTGCACTGAATTTTCTCCACAGTGACTCCAGTTCTGTCTACCAGTCTGAGCTCCGGTGTGTCATTGTGACGGTTGGAAATAGTGAGTCAGTTCGTTGATTTATTCTTGCTTTTTTATTTTATTTCATAAACTTATGATATTTCTGTTGTTATCTCAGCACCACTTGTCACTTCAACTGTTGTGGAAACAACCGTCCCTTTGACAACTGCATTTTTTTTCTTTTTCTTTCGAAAAAAGTTTATTGGCACTTGGGACAATTAAAATCATAGCATTATACAATTACACAGAAATTTCACATCTTTAAGTAAAAATACAATTCACTTAAATGAACTGAAAGAAGATAAAAGCAAGGATTCTAAAACACACTCTGAATGTTAAAAGTTGAGCAGGACCGGGGCGACTCCTTACGAAGTTCGGAGCCGTCCCTCCGAACAGCGCCGGTGCTCAGAGGGGATTCCCCCCCTCAGCTCCTTCCCGCCTGCCTCACCCGGAGAGCCAGGCCGCCGCTGCTTGGACCTCTGTTCGTGGAGCGCCGGCTCCCTCGTCCATGGAGGCGCAGGCGATTCTTCTTGGTGGCTGTGTCCTTGGCGCGCCACCTGCAGCTGCTGTCGTTCCCCTTCTTGCTGCCGCCATCTGGATCACAGCCACGGGGGGGATCTGCCTGCGCCTGCTTACCAGCAAGTTTCTGGAGGTCCAAATGGTGTCTTTGATGGTGGCGAGGGTGAGCCACATCTCCGCAAAGTCTTTCTTTGCTCTTTTCTGGTGGCTCACCCCGTACAGCACTAGCTGCGTGTCGAGAACCTCCCTTGCTGGCAAGTATGGGAATTGCAAGGAGCCGGCTTCTGTCCACAGGTCCATAGCAGCGCTGCACTCCCACAGCAGGTGCCTCACCGACTCCGGCGCGCCACAACCGGGTCGGGTGCAGGTGGACGTCGCCGACATGCCGCGGGAGTGCATTACGGCTCTGGCCGGGAGGATCCCATGAGCCACCATCCAGGACAGGTCCTGGAGTCTGTTCGGAAGGACGGGACGGCTCACGTTGCGCCAAACTTCAGAGGCATCTCCACTTAGGAGGCCGCGCACTGGAGTCACTGGTTCCCGGTCCTGCACAACAGAGATAATAAAACGGTGGTTAGTTAAAATCTTGCTTTCCTCTCCTTCCAGTTTAAAATGTTTTAAAAATTTCTGTATAAAAGCATATGCAGGTGGGAGGTTAAAAGCC
>CAEGAE010061285.1:0-44188 GCA_903067095.1 Girardinus metallicus | reverse complement strand
TAAAGTCCCGGCCGGAACACGGTGCGCTAAATAATAACACATAATATAACGAGGCTTCGAGGCAGATCAGTTTTCCTCGAGGAATTTTTATAATCGAGGTACTGGAATCACTCGAGGAATCGTGTCAGTCCTAGTCTTTATGTGGCTCTGAAGGTTCAGGTCAGAGTCCATCACTCCTCCCAGGTTTATGCGAATGTTGGCGTTTATGTGGAGTAACTGACATATGAATATATTTTATTGTCCCTCAGTGAAGATTAATTCAGGTGTAGCAGCAGCAAAGCAACAGGCAATCGATGCAAAGACAAAACTATAAAATATAACAAAATAAGAATAACATACTGTACAGAAATAACATCAAATTAATGTGCAACTGAGTAGAATGTTATTTTTATAAAGTATATGCATGCATAGTTTTGTATTAAAGAACAAACTATTTACAAAGAGTGAAATAAAATACCAGGAGGGATGTAAACACCCATAAACTGACGGTGACAGCTGCGGGAGGAAGGGGGCGCTGCTCTCTTTAGAACAATGGTGAAAAAAGTACTTTCTAGTCAGCATTTTCTGCATTTAACAGCCGTCTGTGCATGTATTAGTAATATGATCAATAACGGAGGCACAGCATTGATTAGGCAAGGCGTTCCTCATGGGTAGAAGAGAAAACTATTGTGTAAAATGTTAGAGGGAGATGTTTAGGGATTAAAAAGAAGTTGTTCAAACAGGTTGACAGACAGAAGGTAAGTTATATCGGTGCATGAAGAAGAGGCGTGTAAATATTGTAGATATCCAGCTTAAGCGTCTAGTGAAATGACAGGTCGCTGTCGTCCAGTAAAGTCACTTCTTTGTAGTTTTTTGGTTGTTCAGACTAAATGGATAATGAATTATAAATAAGATAAATTATAAAACTCAGGGTTTCCCCAGTGTGTTGTAAGCCTGGCGGGCCACCAGGCTTTACTTCTGCCCCCACCAGGCTAAGCATTAATATTTATTTAAATCTTTTTAAAATGTTTGCATTTTTTAAGACTTTATAGTTATAGTATTAATCTTTCAATAGCACATAATTATCAAGTGATATTTTCAAACTTCCTGTCAACTTTAAAGATTTTTTAACTCAAAAACACGACGGCCTGAGCGCCCAACCACCAGACTTACAAAGTTTTCTGGGGGAAACCTTGGAGCCTGGCAGTGATACACTTGTGTTTTAAATATCTTCACTGAATATATATTTAAAACATTGGGGTATATGTATCTAATAAATCTGATCCAGTCAGCAACTGTCATTCAAAAACAGATATTATTTACTTATTTTTTGTCACATGTGGTTGACTGCTGTATATTTTAAACCTGCTTAACATAAAGTTCATGTCGTTCAGCTATGAGGATGGAGAGAAAAAGGAGAGGAAGAGAAGAATCAGGACAGACAGGAAGGCAACAGGTTGGTCTAAAATCAGACGTTAGTGTAGGAACAGCAAATTAATAATTTATAAAATATTATTTATTTTTAAAAGGTCCATTAGCTCTGTAATCAGCTCTATTAAATAATTGTTGTTTGACCACATGACTTAGCAGAAAATAGATAGAGCTACTGTTACATTTTATTAATTTATTACACAATGTTTTTGTTTTTGTGGAGCTGATCAGCCGCAGTGACATCAAATAAACAGAAGTCTTTTACATTATAACTTCTTATGATTAAGTCGGATTTATACACCTTAAATCACTTAGCTGAGTGTGGAATAACTTTTGTTTGTTATGCGTCGTAACCTGATCTGAGAAAACGTCACAGGTGAGCCTAAAAATTCAGAAATTACATCGTTTGGATAAAAACTGAACACATCATAAAATTTTTTCAAAGGAATCCCCTGAAAAAAAACGATTAGTGTTGAGATAAAACAAAACGATGATGCTGGTTGATGTTTGAGTTTCATTATCCGCAGTGAAAATTTACCAACATGGCCTGAAAGGCCAGTCAGACAGGAAGAAGTCATCACACTGAAGCAACATAAAGAGTTTGCAAATGCACACAGGGACAAAAAAACCCAAACATTTTTAGACATTTCATGCGATGTGATGAAAGTGAAGCAGAAATCTGTGGCCTTAATGACCCTTGTTGTTGCATGTAGAGGGAAATGCCATCCGGCCTGTGAAGGTCGTGGGTGGGAGCTTTGCGGTTTGGTGGGTGTTTTTCTACATGACGAAGTGTTGCACTTCACAGACGGCGCTGAGGACGTGTGTGAGAACAAACCTGCTTCCCTTACAGCAGCCGGGTCAGGAGGAGCCTGACCCGGCCAAAATGTCCGACTCAAATCCTGCAGTGTAAACGTCGAGGAGACGGACGTGGATTTCTGGATTTAAGCATCAGTGTTTTCAGATTGCTCCCCTAATAGATGTTGCCGTCGGGACATATTCAGACTTTCAAGCTGCTTTTCCTCATTTCAGTTAAAAATCAAAACACATCAGGATTTCTGATCTAATGTTTCTAATCAAAGCTGGAACTGGAGGTGATTTCAGTCACACTTCATGGTGGATACTTTAGATAATTAATGTTCGCTTTCAGAAATTGCGTCCACTTTTTGCATTTCTCTAAATTCCAGTTTGTTTCCGTTCACCTCCAGTAGATTGAAACCCGTTGGTTTCTGCACTGGCACCCTTAAGATCCCCTGGGCCTGCCGCCCCTGGCAGGACTGCGTTTTGATTTGTGTGGTTTACTCTGCCTGCAGGTCCGGGCCGTTACAGTTCACACGATGTTGAAGGTACGGATCTGATGCACCGTCTGGGTGAATGTCGTCGTCGGTAACCGTCGGTGTCTGGGTCTGGCTCTGCTGTGACAGAGCCAGACCCAGACACCTAACTGGGAAATGGTTTAGAGGTGTTAGAAAGAGACAACATTCATGACGTGATTACAGAGGATGTTTGGTGAAGAGCTGATAAATGAATGACTTTATTTCACAGCGTGTGTGTGTGTGTGTGTGTGTGTGTGTCGTCTTCCCCCCAGCTCTGGAGAACTCGGACTCAGGCATCGGCCTGTGCGGCTGGCTGCTGGTTGGACTCTCCCTCTTGCTGATGCTGGTCACTCTCCCCATCTCCATATGGATGTGCATTAAGGTCAGCTGCTCACCAGGGCCTGCTTTTAAAGCAAACGGCTGTTTGAAACGGACGATATTCTGTGGTATTATTATAATGACTGTAAAGGCGACTATGACTGTGTTACAGTAATTATCGCTCCTAAAAACGCGCCCTTTCAAAGCACTTCTTTAGGACATCAGTCATGTAAAGAAGTGTGACTTGTGTCACTAACCTGCATTTCGCCGTCTTTTCTTTTCATATTGTCATGGAACAAAAAGTGGAGAAAATAAACTAACAGAAAATATGGCTAGTTTGGGGGAGTTTTAATTTGAATTTATTGTTACAACACTAAATCGAATTCTTGTTATGTCAAGAAATTTAATCCGTTAAATGATAAACGCCCTCCGCAGCAACGTAATGGAGGAAATCCCTCTGACTCAGCTCAAGGCTTTGTGTGTCAGCTCCTCAAAGTTTCTTGTATTTGTAACAGTTGCATATGTGCCGTAAAGTTTTGAACAACATGGCCGCCCGCCACCCTTCACCTACTGCGTCTGAAAAACAGCCTGCAGGAGGTTTTTGTGCTGCAGCTCAGTGACTGGCTTTACCCTGAACATGCTGCCGTTCCGTGTGGTTTGTGGTTCAGGCGGCGACGTTCCAGTCAGGTCAAGGTCTGAACTTTGATTGAGACGCTTGAACATCTCGATTCACACAATGTTTCCAGGACTACCGGCCGGTTTGGACCCAACTCCGGCCTCTGGGAGTTTCTTTAGTCTCATCAGCCACAGGACTCTGATCCAGGTGTTTTGTCCAGAAGTTTAGTTTTTTTTAAGGAGAAGAGACATTTCTCCTCCCGCCGCTCCAAACTCAACGTGTTCATCTGACTTCTAATCATCCCGTCATGAACTTTAACCTTTAACATGCTAACTAAGAACTTTTGGTCTCATATCTTAGAAGGCTTGAAATAAAACAAAACTAACTTACAAGTAGTTTATCAACAATTTATCAGAGCTTGAGAAAGTTCCAGCTCCATTGGTGGAATATTCCACTGCGCCGTTACCTAGCAACCCCAGCCAAGCCCAGTCCGTTGCCTAGCAACCCATTTCTAGTTCCATTGACAGATTATTTCTCTTATAACATGACATTTTTCTCATGCTACAAGTAAAATAACCTACCAAAATAATAACTTATTACTGGTGAAAGTTTTCTGGTTCCATTGGCGGATAAATTTCCTTCTAGCAAGACAATTTCCCCATTTTATAATCTGGCAGTGGATCTAGAACTTTGTTAATGTCAAGGAATTGCTGACTTAAAACAAGCTGATAAGTTACTTTAAAGTTTAATTCATGCGTAATAAGATATTTGCCCCAGAAACTAGACAAAAACTACTTGGTAAGTTTTATAGGTTTTGCAGTGCAGTGACTGTATTTATTGTGTTTTTATTTATTTGTTTCCTCTGTTCAGATAGTGAAGGAGTACGAGCGAGCCATTATCTTTCGCCTTGGGCGCATCCTGAAAGGAGGAGCCAAGGGACCGGGTGAGTCTGGTTTAAACGCCTCTTTACTTCAGATGAACGCCTCTGGTTCTCACGTCGCTTCATTTTTGTTGATTAAATACTTTAAACTTATTTTTAGCACCAAGATTTAATGCGCTCGGTGTGTGACTTCTCACCGAGCGCGTTTTGAGCGTCAGGCGCGGCGTGATTTGGAGCGTTTGACGCATCAAGAGCGTCTAACGGAAAACGACACCTGGAGCTGATGCGTCTGACGCTCCTCCGTGTAGACGAAACGAAACGCTATGAGCAAAGTGTCAAGCATCTGCATTCGAAGTGCGTCGGACGCGTTTGTTGCGAATGCAGCATAATGTTCGGGCGCCGCTCACATGTGCAGCTTGATGCCGCGTTTCAGTCACGTTCTGATGAAAGCTGCAAACGTCCGTCTGTCCGTCTGTGCCTGCGCACCGCTGCAGGTCAACCAGCAGGGTTCCACGTGACGCTCATTCTGTTCCCAAACAGTTACTGGTGTTTTCCTCATCGTTGTGTTCACACAGTAACGCCTTCATGGTTTGGTAAAATTTATTTACGTTCTTCTAACACCGCAGGGTTGTTCTTCATCTTACCGTGCACTGACAACTTCATCAACGTCGACATGCGAACCATCACCTTCGACATCCCGCCGCAAGAGGTACGACTCGCTTTTTATACACTTGATTGCTGATGTTTTTATGTGACTATGGCTTAGAAAACTGATTTTACTTTCAAAGCAAATAAAAAAGATTTTTAGTGTAAAAATGTTGCTTTGACCAACACAGTAACAGCTGCCCCAGTCTGGCATTGATGCCCTCAGTGAGGAGGGAAACACACTGAGGGTCATTTAGAAAGAAACATGCTGGTTACGAAATGATTTATTAATGGAAGGTTTAGTGGAAGGAAGACATGTTGTAGTCAAAGGTGCAGGAGACACAGGGAGAGTTACAGGAAGCAGTACATGTCTAGGTGTTGCGGTTCTTCAAGCTCTGACCAACAGAGCAGCACAGTGTGGATAAACTGCATTCCTTTCCTACTCCACTTTTCCTTCCACTAAACTTTCCGTTAATATGCTTTACCAATATTCCTCTAGCTTTTGTGTAGTCACTTAACAGATAAATGTCAGCTCTTCCCCCTGAAACAAGACGTTTCTTTATTAAGAATTATTTTTATTGGTCTCGCGTTATAATCAGAAATGAGAAACATCATCAGATTTAACAGAAGTAACTCATGGTTAAATACACGAGAATCTGTTTTCGAGTTGAATTACTGAAATGATTCAACACTTCAGATGAATTTATTTGAAAACGTTCCCGTTCTGTCAGGTTCTGACCAAAGACTCGGTGACGGTGAGCGTTGACGGCGTGGTGTACTACCGGGTCCAGAACGCCACCCTGGCTGTGGCCAACATCACCAACGCGGACGCTGCCACCCGGCTGCTGGCCCAGACCACCCTGAGGAACGTCCTGGGCACCAAGAACCTGGCGGAGATCCTGTCCGACCGCGAGGAGATCGCTCACAGCATGCAGGTAGAACCCACAACCCCTCCGCCGTTTATCAAAACTGTTCTAAACGAGGGCTGTTAGCTTAGTTTGTTAAACTTAAAAGTACCTTCTTATCAGCTTACTGTATAAAAGTGAAACTTTGTCTCCTCCTTCAGCTCTGAGCATTAGCAGAACGCCAGCGTGGCGCTCTCCTCTTCATGCTGCTTGTGGTTTTGCTTGATTGTTTGTTTGTTGAGGTTTTGCTCTGAGTTTCCCGAAACCTTTTTGATCCGAGATCAGACTGATAGAAAAAACCTGCTGGGAGGTTCAGACCAACCTGTGGCTGCAGAAAGAGGCCGTCGCCTACATCCTGTCAGAACCAAACCAGCAAGGTCAACCCAGTTAGCTGTAATCCCAAAGGCAGCTGCGTTTTATACTGAACTCTAAGCAAGGTAGACAAGAATCTCTTAGCTTCAGATACAAATATGACCTCATGCCATCTTTATTAGCAATACTTTACGTTACATTGAAGTTGAAACTACAGCAAGTTGCTATAAAACACGACTCAAGAGCCTGCAGCCTCTGCAGCTCCGCATCTTCCTCCTGAACTCACTTCTATATTCTTCCTACTTTAACTTTTGACTCAATGTTAGCTAAAAAGCTAATGTTAGCAAAATGCTATTATTATCCAGTTGGGTAAGATTAATTTAACCCATTTAGAAAGCCAACTTTAGCTTTTGAGTCAACAATAGCTAAGAAGCTAATGTTAGCTTAAATGTATCATTATTGTGTTATCTTACACTAGTATGATGGCTAACTTTAACTCCGTCTACTTAGTTAGCTTGAGCTATCAATTCAAAGTTAGATAAAAAGCTAATGTTAGCTTAAATGCTATCATTGTCATGTTGGGAAAAATTAATTTAAACCATTTAGAAAGTCAACTTTAGCTTTTACTAAAAAAGTTAATGTTACCTCAAATGCTATTATTATTATTATGTTGTCTTACCCTAGCATCATGGCTAACATTAACTCAGGCTACTTAGTTAGCTAGAGCTATCAATTCAAAGTTAGATAAAAAGCTAATGTTAGCGTAAATGCTATCATTGGCATGTTGTCTTACCCTAGCATCATGGCTAACATTAACTCAGTCCACTTAGTTTGTTAGCTTGAGTTTTAAGTCAAAAATGCTAATGCTAGCTTAAATTCTGTGGAGCATTTTATCAGAACATTTAGGGCAGCGTCACAGTACAACTCAGTTTCTCACAAATACAACATTAAAGCCACTGAACTGTAAAAAATATGCAAAAAATGATAAACGCTTAAAACTGTCTTCACTTTAGTTTGGTTCCAAACTCCGTCCTCTAACTGGGAGCGTTGCAGAAGTTTAATGCTTGAAACCTGATCAGTGAATTTAGTCTTACTGTGTAAATGAGTCTCATTATATTTCCTTCTGTTCTGTAAAAGGCTTTTCTTGTTATTAATATAAACATTTTTTTGTAATCATGTTTGATGCTTCCTAGTGCGCACACCTCTGGGGGTTTTACGTCGGTTTGGATGTCTTAACCTTTAACCTCTGTTTGTATGAGAACTGCTTTCTAAATCAGGATTGATTAGTCACACAGCTTGTGGTCCAGAGCACTTCCTGTGTGGACGCTCAGCGAGAAAACCAGAGGAATAACTGTTTTGTTTGAGAATAAATATGCCGTACATGAGGTCCTGGGTCCAAACGCCGGCCTGGCGTCTTTCTGCATGGAGTTTGTAGGTTCTGTCCGGCTTCCTCCTACAGTCCAAAGAAAAGACTGTTGGGTTGCTGAGCTGTGAGATGGACCAGTCAAAGTTTTTCCAGGAAGGAGCCCAGAGATTTCCTCCCGAGATGCAGCGCAGCAGCAGGTGGCTCCTCTGAAGGGCTCCACCTGCTGGACGATGTTTGAAACTACAGGGTGTGTCCGTCTGTCTGCTTCCAGTCGACTCTGGACGTCGCCACAGACGACTGGGGGATCAAGGTGGAGCGCGTGGAGATCAAGGACGTGAAGCTGCCCGTGCAGCTCCAGAGAGCCATGGCGGCCGAGGCGGAGGCGAGCCGCGAGGCCAGAGCCAAGGTGAGGCGGAGCGGAGCGCCGCCAGCCAGGCGCCATGTTTCATGTCTGATCCAGAACCAGGCCCGCTTCCTCTCAAAACTGTAATGGATCTTAATCTGTCTTCACAAAATGGTTACATCGTCAATCCTAATCCTGCTAAACAATAATTAGATCCTTACTGATTAGGATTTGATGTAAGATTCAGGAAATCCATCTTATTTTAGTAAAAATATTCTCTATAAGTAATAAAGCAGGTGTTATAATCAGATCAATGACAAGAAAATATTCAAATAATACTTTAAATTGATCCACAAAGTGGTTATACTAATTGTCTTTTCATATAATATAGGATAAAATACATTGGAATGAAATTCTAAAGTAATCTTATGTTAAGGATCGATTCATTACTCAGAGATATATTTAGTGTTTATCAAAGTTATTTTTGTTATTATGGTCAATGTAAGGAGAGAAACTCTGACCCAAAAGAACAAAGTGACCGACTCACATCATTTACTGAGAATCATCTTCATGATCTCTACGTCCCGATGAGACACAACCTCATCCTACAGTCAGACACGGCGGTGGCAGTATGATGGTCTGGCCTGAAAACGCTCCAAACTAAACTGGCTTTCCCAAACTACTCCTGTTTGCTCCACCATAAAACCCAGACTTTTAGTATGTTGGTTTTTTTGTTCCTGTGAGATGAAGGCTCTCCTCCTCCTCCTCCTCCTCCTGCAGGTGATCGCGGCGGAGGGCGAGATGA
The DNA here is from genome assembly GCA_903067095.1 of Girardinus metallicus. NCBI lineage: Eukaryota > Metazoa > Chordata > Actinopteri > Cyprinodontiformes > Poeciliidae > Girardinus > Girardinus metallicus. The sequence goes on along the minus strand of CAEGAE010061285.1, from coordinate 35,275 downwards.
ACGCGTCGCGGGCCCTGAAGGAGGCGTCCCTGGTGATCTCTGAGGCCCCGTCGGCTCTGCAGCTGCGCTACCTGCAGACGCTCAACACCATCGCCGCCGAGAAGAACTCCACCATCATCTTCCCGCTGCCGATGGACATGATGCAGAGCCTGATGAGGCGCTGAGGAAGAACGCCGCCCACACATACTCACACACACACACACACTCCTAGTCTGTCCCGACATTGAAACGCTGCTGTTTCTCTCCTGCCAACGTCTACAGTAACTCTCTGAAGAATCTGAATCAGTGCAACATTTAATTTCCCTTTGGGCTCAATAAAGTATTTCTGAATTTGAATTTCCAACGCCGCCATGACGGCGTTTCACCACACGAGGCACACGACTGTTGAATCCAGTGTTTTGACTTTAAAAGGTCAAAACCAGAGCTCCCAGTAGAGAAAGCGCCACGTTAACTGGTGTTCAATAGACAAGCTGGTGATTCTTTGGTTCGTCGCTTTCAGTGCCTTGCAAAACTATTCGCACCTCCTCTTCCTCGTCTGTTCCTCACATCCACAAACCTCAGTCTTTCATCGAACACACTGTAAAAACACAAAATGTCACCAAGTATTTTTGGTTTAGTTTTTACAGTAAATATCTTAGAACACTTGAAATAAAACAAAACCAACTTTCAAGCAACTTTTCAGCAAGAAATAAGAGCTTAATAAATAATTCCTCAATATTGATACAATAAATTCCAGTTCCATTGGCAGATTATTTTACTTATGCAGACTAGAGCAGTGTTTGTAACCTTTGTTGGGCCAGCGCCCCCTGTCCATTATCCAGGTCCCTCGCCATTTTCTAGTTGTTAAATGTTGTACAAAATGACCAGATAAAAGATGTACAACAGACTGAGCTCAACATTAAGACGTGGACAGATCTCCAACTATGTCAATCGTAGCTCTTCTTCTCGCCAATGTTTCTGGTGGAGCAGCTCTGTGCTGCCTTCAGGGGAATGGGACATCAGAGTATCATTCATAAAATTTCACAGCATTTACTGTGTAAACCAGAGCTTAAAGTGGAAAAACAAAAGCTCCAGATCCCTTTAATGCCACACAAATATGGGACAGAAACATGGATTATATCTTCATATAGGCCTGTTTATTGATTTATGGATTAATGGCTCGTTGCTCCGTTCTTTGTCACGGTTCTCCTGTTTCAGAGTTTTGCACGTCGTCTTTTTTTGTCTTTTCTTTACCCCGTACGGTGCGGAGCGGTCGGGAAGCGCGTATCGATGGAGAAAAGCAGGCTGGCGGTATATTCTGATGATTAAAAGTCAAAAGTGCTGTTGCGCTACCGTTTCATACCGGATCGCTAACAGAACCGATGTTAACTCTGTAAAATGAACGCTGTCTATCATCACCCATGGAGGGATTTCTTCATTTAAATGGGTTCATTTTTCTGACAGCTACACAGTGAGGGTAACGTGATTTTAGTCATTACATGTTCATAACATTTTCTGTTGTCCTTCCACGGAAGCGTGCAGCATCCAGACCAACATTAAAACACTTTTTAGTACAAGTTGCTGCTTTGAAATGATCACAGCACTGGCAAAACATATGTACGAAAGTCCTCAATAAAACATGAAATATTTGAAAATCAGACACAGGACAAGTGAACCACAGTACCGTCATCAGGCGGTGTGGCGCTGAACTGATGCGGTGAAGCTCCATTAGCAGGAGAAGCTAACAAAACACTGCAGAGAAGAAGAGCCGCCATCGATACAGTTGCAGCCAAACATGTTTTAATGTCACACAGTACAGTTTTAGCAGGTTGCTCAAAGTCTAAACTGGTATTGTTGTGCATTTAAGGTGTAAAGTTTACCTGCTTCGACCAAAGGAATCCCAGCGCCCCCCTTTTGTAAAACTTTCCGCCAGCTCCCCCTGCCGTCCTGTGAACGGCCCCCGGGGAGCGCTACCGCCCCGTTGAGAAACGCTAGACTAGAGACTCGTATAAGCCATTAAAACCCAGAGTATACCAGTTCATATGTCAGTGGTGCCTTTCATTTGATCCAACCTTCAGTTTTCTTACTTTTTACGAAATCAGGGGCTACAAACCTTTCAGCCAGAAGCCTTAACTCACTGCCAACCTCTCACCTGTTGATTTTATTCTCCTTCTGTCTGCTGGGGAGAATTTATTTACGTTTTTAACGAACCAAACGCATGTTTACCTTTTATATTAACCTGTGACGTATAACGTGCATCCCTGTTTGCTCGACTGTTGGTGGTTTATGCATCCCGTGGGTTTAGCTGTTATTTAATACGCAGATCAGCCATTACATTATGACCGCCTTCCTACAGTAGCAGCTTCCATTTTTCACCAGGAGGCTTTAGTGGATTGATAAAACATCCATCCTTTCGTTTGATGTGAATCCTGGGGGGAGTTAGGCCACGCCCACCAAATGTTGGTGGATTAAAATTGATCATAGCGAGTTTGGTGCCAAACGTATGACAACAGCGTGACGTCTGACTTCGCCTTGCTGCCATGGCAACGCCTTCCAGCGAAAACTATTTGAGCTTTAAAGCCAGGGAGATCAACTTGTTATCTGTCCTTTGACACAAGATCTTGTTGATTAGGGCAAGAGGGTCGAAGATGAAGCTTTCCCAGAAAAACAGCGTCTTCCTGTTGTGAGGAGGCGGGACTTAGATGGCGCAGCCTTTGACCACATCGGATTATTGGACAACTGAGATGGATCGTTCTTACCAACTTTGGTGTAATGGAGTCTATGTGAAAGTTAAAAGCGTGTCAGAATGTTTGGCGAGAAGGCCAGCTTTGAGGCTCGGCGCTGCCCCTCTGACGCTCACAAAAACCCAAACTTTTGATAACTTTAATCCCCAAAACCTTCAGGACAAATTGACCAAGTAGGAAGTCAATACCTCCAAATCCCTAGGAGGAGTTCGTTAAAATTTAATACATGTATAAAAAGTCAGAAATGACCCTTTGGTCCAAAATGGCCGACTTCCTGTTTGGTTTACGGCCTTTAGGTGGTTCTACCTATGAACCAAATTTCCTCTCTCTATGACAATTGGACAATCTAAGCTTAGGGGAGTCGTTTGGCCACGCCCATTTTAAATTCCATTGAAGTACTACAATTTCAGTCAGCGACAAATTTGGGTAAAATTTAAGATTTCTTAAATACTTAGGCCTCTAAGAAATATGATTTGCAGCAGGCCTTCACAGCGCTTTCCAAAATCTGAGTCTGGAGTTTTTTCACTCCCAGCCGTCAGTGGTCATAATGTTCTGCCTGATCAGTGTGTGCCGTTGTAGCGCTGTGGAAAGTATCTGTTACGTTTTACTGCTGCATGTTGTTACTGTTGACAACTGGATGATTGTTTCTCTTTTACTGAGTCAAGAGGAAGGAAGGCCTTCAACCGGGGCTCTTCTGCCCCCTGCTGGTCAACGCCGCACCGTTCTCTGTCATAGTATACTTTCAGTTTATATTTTTACGCTCGTTTAGCAGTTTTTACATGTTTACTGTTTGAAAAAAAAAGACATACATTTAAAGCATTTGCCAAAAAGCCTTTACACAATATCAGATTTGAGGCTGTGATCAAGGTTTATGCTTGCGTTTTATTTTTTTACCTTCATGTTTGCTATGATTTTAAATATATGACTACTTTAAATAAAGATGTAATGAACAGACACGCCTGTGAGTCGTTTGTTTCGGATTACAGAAGACAGAAACGTGATAAATTTGGTTTATTTGCAGCAGAAGCAGCTGCTTTTTAAAGGAGGCTGAATCTGGGGATAATAATTAACACACAGGGTGCGAACAACATTATCAGAAAGCTTTGTTGTTTACTTGCTCTCAGGTGTGGAAGATCGTGACATCACAATGTGTATTTTAATATATCAATTTTTTTTTTTATAAAATTTAATTGCGACGGTGTGGCGGTGCACCGCGATCTGAACTGAAACGTCCAGGCCGAAGTCGGTGTTTCCGTTGAAGTCGCTTCTCCCAGCGCACACATTGGAGCGTTTATCCCAGGATTTATCCCGCTTTCTGGGTTATGGACAACCAAGGCGTTTCGGTGAACGACTCCAAGAAAGGAGACCGCCAGTCCGGTGAGGCTCGGTCCATCTTCTGAGCCGCTACGGTACCGCCCCGTTAACGGAGTTTTGGCGGTTTCCAGGAAGTAGCCTGAGCCGCACTGTACGCCACTACGTTTTCTTCCTCCTCAAACATAAACCGTTTTTAATTTTTTAAAGTTTCACCGTCGCACGACGTTAAAAATTTGTGAAATTTGGTCAAATTAAGCAGTGGCTTCGGTTGTTAAGCTCAATGCTAAGCAACGGAATGCTAACGCTAGCAGCCGTTAGCAACCTCCCTGTCGTTTCCCCAAACAGAAAAGCGAAGTTGTTGTTGTTTTTTGTTATACAAATTAATTGTTTTATAGCGGTAAACATTTAAAGTGACCAGAGATGATACTCTGAGTGAATATTTTTCGTATATTGATTGATTTATTGACCTTCGGAATGCTCTCTGCGTGTTATCTGTCAAAATGACGGATGGCCGCCATATTTTTTTAAAAAGCCAACAAAGCAGAAAATATTCTGTTACAATATGTAGATATTTTAATATAGAGCAGGCCATGGTGTGATTAAAAGTAAATGGGATTATGATTAATGGCTGTTGCTGTTTCTAGTGATCAGTTCTGATCGTATTAGTGACTAAAATTAAAAATCCTTTATTGTCCCCACAGTGGGGATCAATTCAGGTCTAACGGCAGAAAATCGATTCATGTAGATTCATAAAAAGAGAAAATATGAATATACAAAAAAATTAAGAATAACATGTACAGTCAGTGCAAAATTGCACCATAAAATACAGTGCAGTTAGCAAAAATATGCAGCTGTGCAGTTCAATTAGAGGATAAGAAAATTATCTTTTGAGGTTTCTCTGTCTCTATGTCTGTAATTTATAGGGAAAAAATACCACCAGCTAAGAAATAAACCGATGCAGTGGTTGGATGCATAGGAACAACATGCCTACTGGCGCACAATGTGGTTACACATTATAAAAGTCATATGGGCGCTGGGCTAAAGGGGGCGCCAGAAACAAAAACATTTATAGTTATATTTAACAGCTCCTGTGTAAATGTCATGGTCAATAACAGACTCATGGCACCGATTAGGCTAAACGCCTCTCCGCTCCTTCACCTCAGAAAAGAAGACTTGGTGAAAGAAAATGAAAGAGGGAGAAGGATAAACTAAAGATATTATAGAGATAATTAAAAAAAAGGAAAATGGTTGAAAAAGAGTTGGTAAGGTTTATCTGTGCATAAATAGGAGACTTGTAAGTATTCAGGTTAATAGGGAAATGAGAGGTCACTGTTTTCCTGCTGTGTTTATAACAAATCAAATTATAACAAAAATAACAGGAAGGAAGAAGTTTGGTGTAATATTGGGTGGAAGTGTAAGAAATAAGTTAACGATGTTGTTTATTCTCCTAGTTCTAGAGAACTCAGACTCTGACATCGGCATGTTCGGCTGGGTGCTGGTTGGACTTTCTCTCCTGCTGGTGCTGGTCACGTTCCCCCTCTCCATATGGATGTGCTATAAGGTCAGCTAGTTGTCAAATCTAAGTTAGGCATGTCTTTAAAACAAACACAAACTAATTTAACTGAGTAATCATTTTTTGTGTTGGCATGTATTTGACTAGTCCGGTAGATTGTGGACCAAAAGTGAAACTTTTGTTACGTTTTCAGCTGGTGCGGTTCGCTTTCACATTACACTGAATCAAATGTATCAAACCATTTGGAAACCTGTTGCCCCTCCTCGCCTGTGGTGGAGCTGCACCAAAAACCTATGAAGTAGAAACAGAGCGCAACGTCCTTTTTCACAAAACGTAAACAAAAATGTAGGATTTCTCTTTTGTGTTTAGTAAAAGCCCACGAACCATTTCTCTATTTCTCCCGCTAGCGCTAGACTCACACATTTGTTTTGTTTTTACCCAGAATTACCTAAACTTCCTATTCACTTCCTGCTTATGGAGCATCAGATGCAAATGGACCGAACAGCGCCAGAGTTCACTTGGTTTTCACTTTTCACAATGGACCTCTCTCTTATTATTTTTTTCCAGAGCTGTACGTTAAATATGTTAGAACTCTATAATGTCTCTTTTTTTTTCTTTTTTTTTACCATGACTATATTTATTTAGTTTTTATTTGTTTTACATGTTAAAAATACAGAAAGTACCCTTGTGTTTCCTCTGTTCAGATAGTGAAGGAGTACGAGCGAGCCATTATCTTTCGCCTTGGGCGCATCCTGAAAGGAGGAGCCAAGGGACCGGGTGAGTCTGGGTTTAAACGCCTCCCGTTTTCACATCGTTTCATTTTCATTAACTTATTTTTAGCACCAAAGATAAAGATGTATATTAGAAGGGACTGTTTGGTTGAGAGCCTGTAAGATAAATCGGATGGGATGACAACAGGATCTAGTCAATAAAGTTGAAGGAGTACATAACAAGTCTCAAATACTTTTAAAACATGTAAAGTGGCCGTAAGTAAGCTAACGTATTTAGTTGTTTTTTTGTTGTTTGCTGGACTTTTCTGTGCAGAAAAAGTTTGAATCGCAGGTGGACGTCTTAATTTGTCCTGCGTCTTGAGATGGTGGAGGCTACCGCTAACTAGCTGCTAAAATGCATTTGCTAGCTAGCTAGGTTGCTTTTTTTTTAATCTATCATGGTGGAAGACGTTCATTTCTGCCACTGGCTCACTTCTGTTGCCAACCCATATGAGCCAGCAGGATCCCTCAATCAACCCCTATATTTATAGTTTTCTTGGTCGTAAATTTAATTTAAGCTAGCATTAAAAGGTCTTAAAAGTGACATTATGACACATGGTCATTCTTTGAGCTTTGGAGTTCTTGTGAAGAATCAAGAACATGTAGAAAGCATTCACTTATGTTCGTTGATTGGCATTTTCATCAGAAACTTCTTATTTTGCAATTTTTCCAATTCTTTAGAAATTGCCTCATAACCCAGATAGGTGGCCAGCAACAGTTGCTTCTCTAAGTCCATTGCTGATGTGTTTTCATCCTGGCAATGTTGCCAGTCATGGAGACCGAAGAATGCAAACATCCATCCCTGTGCACAGCTGCAGTTTCATCATCAGAGTTTGACTGGACAGGATTTCTCATTATTGTGTTTACACTGGTAAAACTTATTTACGTTCTTGTGACGCCACAGGGTTGTTCTTCGTCATACCGTGCACTGACATCTTCATCAACGTCGACATGCGAACCATCACCTTCGACATCCCGCCACAAGAGGTACGACTTGCTTTTTATACACTTGTGGTATATTTCAAGCATTATTATTTTAATTATTATGGCTTAGAGCTAATAAAGAAACTAAATTCAATATCTAAGAAAGTTAAAACAGCACAAAGCAAATAGAAACAGATTTCACTGTAAAAATGTTCAGTTGAATTTATTTGAAAACGTTCCCGTTCTGTCAGGTTCTGACCAAAGATTCGGTGACGGTGAGCGTTGACGGCGTGGTGTACTACCGGGTCCAGAACGCCACCCTGGCTGTGGCCAACATCACCAACGCGGACGCTGCCACCCGGCTGCTGGCCCAGACCACCCTGAGGAACGTCCTGGGCACCAAGAACCTGGCGGAGATCCTGTCCGACCGCGAGGAGATCGCTCACAGCATGCAGGTAGAACCCACAACCCCTCTATCGTTCATGAAAAAGTGAAGGTTTGTTGGTTTAGCTCGGCTACAATTCTCTTTTTTTGTGCTTAACCTCAAAGTATCTTCCTCCAAAATAATCTACAGTATGGAAACAAAGCTCCGTTTCAATGTGACGTCACACTTCCATGAACTCTGTAACTGACAGCCATCTTGGTAGGCATTTGCTCTGACAACAATGAAAAAGCCACAAGCTTAGAGCTAGCTCTCGCCTCGTTCCCATCTAACTTATATACAATATAAGGACATCACAACTCTACCCACCTCTGTGCAATACTAAGATAAATATCAGTGGCAGTTACTGTAGTACTTACAACCGAGCTAGCAAAATTAGCTTGGCTAATGTGGCTTTTATCTGCTAGCTAACACGAACATGTACTTACCCTGCCAGTCGCCAGAAACTTGTCATTCACAAGAAGAGTTATTGGTTGCGACAGCAGCCATTTTGTTCATGTATCTTTCCCTCGTACAGTGGTTCAGAGTGTCCACATATTTTCCTTATGTTGGTCTCGAAGCCGTGGGTTCGCTATGCCTCGTGCTGCCATTGTCTACCAAGATGGCGCGGACTACTTCTGGGTCAGACTTGTGGGAACTATGAATTAATTAATTACATTTTTTAACAGGGAAAAGCAGCATTTACACATTTAACTGCCCATTTTCAAGATGACATTTAGTCAGCAGAGCAAAAAGAGCAACATAACTGGCACCAAGAAAAATCTGAAAGTACAATTTAATAGCACTGTGCCAGACATCATTTTGAAAAGTTAAAGCATTTAAAGATTAGCTACACGGTGACGAGTCGAGCCAGGAAGTTTGTTATGTTATGAATGTTGTAGGCCTCTCTGGACGAAGCCACAGACGACTGGGGGATCAAGGTGGAGCGTGTGGAGATCAAGGACGTGAAGCTGCCTCTGCAGCTCCAGAGAGCCATGGCGGCCGAGGCGGAGGCGAGCCGCGAGGCCAGAGCCAAGGTGAGGCGGAGCGGAGCGCCGTCAGCCAGGATGACTGATTTATCGATAAAGGCCCTTGATCCCTTCATGTGGCATTTAATAATGTCGTGCTGAGAAGCTCAATGTAAAGACTTAATTTAGGCTACGTTCACATTCCAGCCTGAAGTGACCCAAATCTAATTTTTTTATTTTTCTTGCTGCTGTTGTTCACACTTCCAAATATGTTCGGCTTGTATGCGATCTCTAGTGTGAACTATAAACGACCTGTAAGTGTCCCGCATGCGCAGTAGAGGGCGCAATTACGTCACACGTAATGAGCGTGCTCAGTGTTTTGCCATAAAAAAAAAAGAAGTGCTTTGTGCTACACGCTCATGTACCGTAGGTGGCGGTATGCTCCTGGAAGTTGCTTACGATCCGCCATAATAAAATAAAAAGAAGAAGAAGACGCGCTCGGTGTTTACCGAGCACGTGGATGATAACGTGCTCGGTAAACGGTAAATGCTCGGTAAATGCTATCTTCAGATTTTAAAGTTGCTGTCCGACCTGAGTCCGCATATTAACAACTGAATCCTCATTACCGTCCGCCATGTTTGTTGTATTTGTCCCGGACTCAGAATAGTGACGTTTGTCGAGTTTCGATGACCCGGTAGAGCGGGGAGGGGGGGAGAGTTAGCGATTGCCGCTAGGGCAGGTAATTATGATGTAATACTGGCAATTTACAGGAAAATACTAAAACGGGAGCACGACGGGAAAAAGGGATAAAATACGGCCGTTTCCCGACCAAGCCGGGAGACCTGACAGGTTCAGGTGGGAAGGATGCAACCCAACCGAATAGACTCAGGTCACATTTGAAACGATCAGATACGTATCGGATTTAGGAACGCGTATCCAAATACCCTGAGTCGCATTTGAAAAAACAAAATAAAAAACCGATCTGTGATGTTCAGACTGACATGAAAGTATTAGACACAAGCCGCATTATGACAACAATAAAATCAGATTTGGGTCACTTCAGGCTGCAGTGTGAACGGAGCTTTAGTGTTTTATCTCTGGAAATCTGCTAGCCATTGTCTGAAAATTTGGTTTGATGTGGAGATGAAGGCTCTCCTCCTCCTCCTCCTCTTGCAGGTGATCGCGGCGGAGGGCGAGATGAACGCGTCGCGGGCCCTGAAGGAGGCGTCCCTGGTGATCTCTGAGGCCCCGTCGGCTCTGCAGCTGCGCTACCTGCAGACCCTCAACACCATCGCCGCCGAGAAGAACTCCACCATCGTCTTCCCGCTGCCGATGGACATGATGCAGAGCCTGATGAGGCGCTGAGGAAGAACGCCGCCCACACACACTCACACACTCCCAGACAGGCCAGGCAGGCCTCCTGCTGTTTGGGTTTTAAAACTCCTGAAATCGTTTTAACTGAACGATCCAGGAAGCATCAAACCAAATCTTCTGCTGTTAAATCAAAGGTAAAACACACATCCACTCCTAATCTGTCCTGATATTATAACACTGCTGTTACCACTGACAGCCACACACTGCAAAAACACAAAATATTTACCAGTATTTTAGTCTAGTTTCTACGGCAAACATCTTAGTTCACTTGAAAGAAGACAGAACTTTTCAGCAAGAAATAGCAGCTTGTTTTAAGTAAATAATTCCTTAATGTTGATGAAAAAAGTTCAAGTTCCACTGATGTTAGTGAAACAATCTGCTTGAAAAATTATCGACTTATAACAAGTTGTCTTTTATTGCTGAAAAGTGACTCTTAAGTTAGTTTTGTCCTATTTCTAATGTATGAAGTTATTTGCAGTAGAAACTAAAAAAATTGTGTTTTTACAGTGTAGGAAGATTTTATTTACATCTTTAGCAAACCAAATACTTTATATTAATCTATTAAATGTAACATAGTACATGTTAGCTTGACTGCTTGTGGCATGTTGTGAACAGGCATTACATTATGACCACTTCATTAAAGACGGATCAAAAGTGGCGACTTCTGCGCATCACCTGGATTCTTCATTGAATCGATGAAACGTCCTTCTAACTAAAATGTTTTTCCTTTCACTCACTGTTCATCCCGATGCTGGTTCTGGATCCATGTTCCTTAATCCGATCCATTTCTTACCGACTCATGGGATGTTCCTTTTCTCCCTGGTTGGTCCACCTTTCCTGCTTCGTCTTAGAAATTAACTGTTAATAATTTAAATAAAAAACCACATTTAGGGAATCGTACAAGTTAAATATCCAAAATGTCATTAATAGATGCTTGAAAAATGTAATTGTTTCTGGAAATGTGTGAAATCTGAAAAAGAAACCCTGATTTCCAACATGAACATTCTAGTTCTTTTCACTCCCACCAGTCAGTGGTCATAATGTTTTGGCTGATCAGCGTGAGCCGCTGCAGCAAAGTTTAGTAGTTTTCTGCAGAAAGTGAGTGGATGACGTTTTTATCACAGGAAGAAGGAAAACCTCCAGCTACACTTCACACTCTGCGGTTGGAGCCATTGTAGATAGAAAAAAGGAGCAAATTTACAACGAAATTTTGAAATTCATTTAAGAAAATTTCTGCCAAAAATCCTGAAAATATTTGAGACCAAACAAGGAAATTTCTGAACCAAAAAAATCCAATTTACAGGAGATTTACTAGAAAATTTTTGACTTTCAGAAATGATCCGAGTTTCAAAAGTTGAAAGTTTTTGACCTTTGAAACTCAGAAATTTCTGTTTTTTCTCAAACTTCTGAGGTTAATCTAAGAATCTTTATCTACAACTCCCCCGAATATGCTGTTGTAATTTTTACATGTTTACTTCTGAAAAAAAACAAAGCATAAATGTAAAGCTTTTGTCAAAAACTCCTTGCACAACGCCAGATCTGAGTCTGTGTTCAAAGTTTATGCATCTTATCTTTTTACCAGCTTGTTTGCTATGATTTTTAATTTCAATATTTAATATTTATGAGGACTTTAAATAAAGACGCAACCCTCAGAAATGCTTGTGGGCTGGTTTGTGAAGGACAGACGACAAACGTGTTGAATTTGGTTTATTTGAAACAATGGCAGCTGCATTTTTTTATGTTTTTCTATTTTAAGAGAGTCTGGTTTCTGGCAGCAATTAAAAAATAAATACAGAAATGAAAGAAATCAACAAACGGGTCCTGTACCTTTAAATCGATAAACTAAATGAGATTAAGGCGTCGCTCGTTTTCCGTCTGAGCTGCGGGATCAATATAAAATTAGAACAGTCTTCGGTAAAAGTTTAAAAGTGCAAAACTAAATGTCTCCTGTTGGTTCTAAGGCAAACGAAGGCACTGCTGTGGCACTAATGGCAGAAAAACAAACTAAAAAACTAAAGCAAAGTGAGCTGGAAGCTGAAAAACAAAGCCATTCTTGGCGTTTGTTGCATAAAGCTCGAAGAGGAAGAGTGATGGTGGCGGCGATCCGCTCACAGAGCCAGTTCTGCCATGGCCCGCTCCAGCGGGTCGCTGGTCCAGTAGTCGTGGTCCCAGCCCAGGAACCAGCCGGTGAACGTGGGCGGCTCGAAGCCCTGCTTGATCTTGACGATGGGGGTCCGGGCGTCTCTGTTGGCCGGGTCCGTCTCGATGTAGCGCACCGCTGAGGGAGCACAGGAAGCCATCTTTACTGTTTTCATCAGGGTCGTGACTGATGGGCTGAATGTTCTTAAAGGGCCGGTTCAGCCAGAATGTAATTCAACTGGTGAAGTATCAGCATTCAGTAAGTGTTTATTAAAATTAAATAATATTAAACATCTTTTCAATCAAAATGACAGATTTTATGGTGCTAATTTAGGAATATTTGTAAAGATTTTTTACAATATTTGTGTTAAACGTGGCTTCTTAATAATCGCCACGTCAATAATCGCAGCTGTCACTTTTTTGGCCAATTTTGAAAAAAAAGAATTGCTGTAAAAATCTGAAAAAATTTAGATTTTGTGTGAATTTTGCAGATTAGTGAAAAACCGGAGGGACTTATTGATGTAATTTGGAGTCAAGAGGGCCTCATATAAAGCTACAGCGGGCCAAATTTGGCCCCCGGGCCTCGAGTTCAACAACTCTCATAGCCCAACATAAAATGGAAATCTAGTAATCAGCCCTTTTTGATCTGAAACAATTAATGATCAAAAAGATTTAAAAATCATTTTTATTTTCACAAGGCAACAGTTTGAATCCATTTTTATGGTTTCGAATCATTAATGATATACAGATTTTTTTAAATTTCCTATTTTGAACATTTAAAATTAGTTGAATCAAATATTAGTTTGATTCAACTAATTTTGTGGCCCACCAGTATTTTAAATTAGCCAGTTTTGGCAAAAAGTTTGGACACCACTGTTCTAGAACAGCAGTACATCTTAGTACACTTGAAATTAGACAAAACTTTACGAGTTACAAATAACTTACTATAACGAGATATAGTAGCTTGTTTTATGTCAATAATTCCTTAATATTGGTGAAAAGTTCTAGTTCATTTATAACATGGGAGAAATGTCTTGTTATAAGTGAATGAATCTGCCGGTGGAACTAGTACTTGGTTGCTAGGTGACGGGCTGGGCGTGGCTGGGGTTGCTAGGTAACAGCGCCAGTGGAATATTCTACCAATGGAACTAGAAGTTTTTCAAACCAATATTAAGGAATTATTGACTTAAAACAAGCTCATGTTTCTTGCTGAAAAGTTACTTGAAAGCTAGTTTTTTTTTCTTATTTCAAGAGTTATCTGCGCTAGCCTAGACTAAAAATTGTTGGTAAGATTTCGTGTTTTTACAGTGAACTCTCTAGTTTTTGTTTTTTAAGGTGTGAATATTTCCTGTTCTCACCAGACGCCATGGCTTCGGTTTTTTCTTCCTCCTGAGCTTCATTCCCGATCCAAACGAACACCTGAAGTGGAAAAGGTTTGGTTCAGGTTATATTATCGTCCTTATTAGCACAGAACTGGTAGCAGACAGGAAGTTGTGATGTTCACCTGCTCCCAGGTGTCGAGGATCATGACATCATCAGTGGCGAGGTCATCCTGGGTCATCTCCCCGGGAACCTCCTCGATCTGTGAGGGAGAACAGTTGTTGTTGGGTAAACATTTTGGGTGAACCGAAGATAAAACGAAGATAAAATCCCGTCGTAATTAGTTTTTTTTTTTTTTTTCTCTGGACATTGTCAGGAGTTTTAGGAATTTTTTGAAGAACTTACGATGAAGTTCCCGGTTTTATTGGAGCAGGCGAAGAGTCGCGGCGGGTGAGCGTCCATCTTGTCCTTGAGTCTGGTGGAGGTGCGGTACTCCGCCTTCCCGCCCAGAGCGGCCCAGAACTGATCTGGAAAAATAACACGCCGTCACTTTAAGAACCGTTTGTCTTCCAGTAAACCACGTTTACTGAAGCTAATGAATACCTTACACTGCAAAAAACACTATATCTTACCAAGTATTTTTGATCTACTTTATAGTGCAAACATCTTAGTACATTTGATGTAAGACAAAACTAACTTACAAATAACTTTTCAGCATGAACAGGTGCTTGACTTAAGTGAATAACTCCTTAATATTGATGAAAAAGTGCTAGTTCCATTGGTAGATTATGTCATCTACAAAATAGGAATTATTTCTGGTTTAAGTGAAATAATCTGTCCATATTTAATCAATATTAAGGAATGATTTACTTAAAACAAGCTCCTGTATCTTGCTGAAAAGTAACTTCTAAGTTAGTTTTGTCTTATTTCACTGAAATCTTTGCACTAGAGACTAGACGATGATTTCCTGGTAAGGTTTTGTGTTTTTACAGTGTCCTCACCAGTTTCTCCTCCCTCTGAAAGCTCGTCGGACGCCGACACTCCCAGGATGCCGCATAGCTGCTGAGCCCCCTGCTTCTCCGTGTCGCTGGCGCCCACTCCCACCCACAGGGAGGCGCCGTCGGGGCTCACGAGAAGGAAAGCGTCATTGGAGTTCAGGTTGGAGGCCACGGCGTCGAGCTGCAGGAACACAGAGAGGTGAAGACTAAAAAATGAACCAAATCTGTTTTTGTTTTAGTTTCTAATGTAAAACTAACAAGGAGCTTTTCAGGAAAATATAGGTGCTTGTTTTAAAGCTGACCTATTATGATTCCTTGAACATGTCTACGGGCTGCGCGAAAAATGTTCGTTACAATTTTTGCACAAATAATTCTTAGATAATCAGATTTTAGTCTAATTAGTTCTGCTTATTTTGAGCTGTTTTTTGGGCATCTTGTCACTTTAAATCCAAATAATCTGCTGCTATTTTCAATGTTTACACTCGCACGTAAAAATGACTGCAAACAAATGTGTAATTATACAGTCGTGTGACTGAAAAGCAGAAGTGGAGCCTCCTGCGCAACAACAAGAATGCAGGTTCCTGTGTGGTAGGTCACATCAGTTTCACTGCATAATTAGATAAGTGGCACAAAACAACGCCACAGAAATGCAGTTTGTAGAGCAAAACAGTGAAAAGTGAGGGTGTTAAAATACATAGATCCTCCTACTGGTTCCTTAATATTGATTTAAAAGTTCTAGTTCGACTGGCAGATTATTTAAGTTATAACAAGAACTTTTTACCACATAAAAAGTGAAATAATCTGCCAGTGAAACTGAGTTTTTAATCAACATTAAGGAGCTATATGTTGTTAAAAAGTTACTTGTGAGTTAGTTTTGCCTTATTTCAATTAGATATTTGCATTAGAAACTAGACTAAAAATACTATTAGGATCAATTCGTAGTCAAACAAGAGCAAATGGTGTTTGGGGACTATTTTCAGCAGCGGATTAATACAGATCCAGAAGGTTTATGGTGCCAGCAGGACGGCGCCTGAAAATAAACTCCAGTGTGTGTGTTAATAACCGAGCAGACCTCTCACCGCGGCGCTGCATGGCGTTTAATCTGCTCTGAGGCGCAGAGGAATCAGCTCTGCTCCGGCTAAGCAGGCAACACTTGTTAAGGCTGGCGCCGGGCCTCTTCACGGGATAAATCGACTCCAAATAGATGAGCAAGAAGCAGACAGAAAGACGTGACGATCGCCACTCACCTCCACGGCTCTGGTGTGCCCCGCGGAGTTGGAGCGCACCTGGAAGAGCCGGGTCTCTGCCGGAGCCGACTGGCCCCCGTCCCTGGACGTCCCCCCCCTGTAGACCACCATGGGCTGGCCGCCGAACAGGCTCATGAGGTGGGCCGGCTCCTTGCCCTGGACCACCCTCACCTGGCGCACAGACGGCAGCGTTAGGCAGGACGCTCAGAGCTCAGAGCTGTGAATAACTCGCATCGAACGCTCAACAGCGACTCATCAAATGCTGATCAAGTCAATCCGACCATGTTACAGTCTAGATAATCACTGCTGAGTGCAAAACATGTGGATGGAAAGAGTGAGTTGTCATTCAAACTACAAGCAGGTTGAGACTCACTCACTGTTAATCCATGTGCAAACATTTTGAGGGAAAGTTTAGTGGAAGGAGAAGCTGTTTAAAGTAATACAACTGCTTACTGGCACCCTCTACCTGTAGGGTAAGCCATGATGGACCGTATCTAAACAAGCTGGCTGTTCACCAATACACGTGCATATTGATGGGAAGTTTAGTGGAAGGAAAAACTGTTTAAAAACATCTACAACTTCTGACTGGACAGACTTCAAACACCCTCTGCACACAAGGTGAGCCACAACATACCACTGCTAAACAAGCTGGCTGGTCGCAGTATGAAATATTGTGAGTGGAAAGTTTAGTGGAAGGAAAACGTATATGTAAGCAAGCTACAACTGTGATTGACATTAAAACGCTCCACAAGCAGGCTAATGACTCAAGGATCATCACTAAAGAAGCTGGCTGTTAACCATAGTGCAAGCATATGCAGATGTAAAGTTTAGTGGAAGGAAAACTTTTTAAAAAATCTACAACCATTGATTGGACACCGTCCACATGGAGGGTAAGTCACAAGAACCTAATTTCTAGTAAAGCCAACTCTATCCAAGCATTCATCTCAAGTTTTTTAAAAAGAGTTTTTCCTTCCACTAAACTTTTCATGACTATGTATCCGTTTTGGTGAACAGCCAGCTTATGTAGTGCCTTAGCCTTCTTGTAGAGTGTTTTATTGACAACTCACAGTTGAATCTTGCCTACAATTTCTACCACACATTTTCCTTCCACTCAACTTTCAGTTAATGTGCTTTCACAGTGCGAACAGATGGCTTATTTAGGAATTGTTTTTGGTGACCTTCTCTATCAATCTGCAAGCTGTGATGCCACATTTTTATGTTAAAATTCCCTTTTATATATATATATTTTTTTTTATTACCTATGAGCTGAAAATCATCGAAATTAAAAGAGCTGAACGTTTTAAATACATTCTGTAATAAATAGTTCTACACTGCAGTTTTTATAATAAACGCCAGATGGCAGCAGAGAGTTAAACTGTCAAACCGGCAGTTAGGCGACTCGAAGTCATGTCCGCCATCTTTATTTTTAGCCGTGACGCGGCGCTGTCAGTCAACAATCCAGATCACGCTAATCCCGAACGTGCGAGAGCCAGGAGAGACAAATATTTACAGGCGAGCTTCGGATCAGATCAGCAGACGTGATGAACGTGTGAAACATGACGTTTTAACACGTTCGTCACGTCTGCTGCGCAGCTTGACCGAATGTCCGCAGAGCTTTGTAACGGCTGGTGATGTAACTTCCTGTTGGATAAATCACAGTAGTCAGCAGGGAACGAAGCGAACAGGCGGGAGAGGAAAGCGGAAAACGGTCTAGTTCATGTAAAAGTCTGTAGAATGTTTATTATTTATGCGGTTTAAAAAGAAAGTACACCCCGCATAGAAACAAACGGCTGATTGATTGATTGAGTGAGAAAGTAAGTACATCCCTCATCACAAATAACTGTCATTTTCTGCTTCCTTCTTCCTTCCAGTGCTGTTTCACTGTTTTTGCACAACTCCCACCACAGCGATTAAATCAGACTGAGGTCCAGACTTTGACTAGGACGTTGCAACACTGTGCCTTTTTTCTTGTTCAATCTGTGCCGTTCTAGGCAAACTTCAGCTTCCAGGCTGACGGCCTCACATTGGACTGCACAGAAGAGTTCAAGGTCGACCCATTGACCCCTACGTGCCCACATCACCACACCGCCACCACCGTGCCTACGCGATGAGCTGTGAGTAATTTTCTCCATCCGTTTGTTACGGACAAATATCTCTGTTTTCATGGCTAAGACAGTAAATGCTTTAGTTACTATATCCCATAGGAAGGAATCAGCACTTAGTTTTTAAACTGAGTTCTCTTGTGATTTTATAAACATTAAAGTCGTTGAATAGCTGGAAATGTGCAAAATTAGTTTGTCTTGCTCACTTCAGGTTCAAATTTAAAACTAATTTAGATCTCAATAGAAAAGAAGGAGGGTGTACTTTTTTTTCAAAATGACTGTAGGCGCACAAATGTGAATTTTGCAATAGGATTTATTTAAATTAAAACGATTTTGCGCATTGCAATAGAGGAAAGGGGTTAATTTGGAGATGATGATGTGGCAGAACGGCATTTTTCTTCAAAGGCTTATAAAGGCAATTGTAGATGGAAAGAGGAGGAGTAAATTACTGCCAAAAAACTCAGAAATTTTTAGATTAATCTCAGAAATTTTCTAGAAAAAACTTGGAAATTTCTGAGTTTGAATAGTTGAAAATTGGCTAAACAAACAACAACAAAACTCAGAAATTTTGAGGTTAACATCAGACATTTTCTATAAGAAACTTAAGTTGAAGATTTGCTAGAAAAAAAACTTGGACTAACATAAGAAATTTTCTATAAAAAATTTGAAAATTTCAGTTTGAAAAGGCAAAATTTTGAGATTAACTTCAGAGGTTTTTTCTTGTATGAAAAACTTAACAGTTATCTCTGAAATTTTCCATGGAAAACTTGGAAATTTCTGAGTTTGAAAAGTCAAAATTTCGTTGGAAACATCTCCGAAATTTTGAGATTAATCTCAGAAAATTATCTAATTGTTTCAAAAGTCCCAACTCTTTTACTTTTAAAATTTTTTAATCTTTCCTCACAAATTTTTGGACTTTTGGAGCTTAGAAATTTACTTTTTTCTGAGAAAATTTCAGAAATTTATTACAAAATTTCAGAATTTTTTTCCTTGTAAATTTTTTTTACTTTTGGAGCTCAGAAATTCCCTTGTTTTTTCTAGAAAATTTCTGAGATTAACATCCAAATTTCTGAACTTTTTGGCAGAAATTTACTCTTCCTCTTGTTTCCTTCATCCACAATGGCCCCAGTACGCCGTCGCTGTACGATTCTGCACGAATGGATTGCAGCAAAATAAACACAAAATGTTTTCCATGCGAAGTGAGGTCACAAGTCATACAGTCAGTTCAACATCAGCGGATGAGAAGCAGGTGGGGAGGGAAATACCTGAGTGGTTATAGGAGCACCAACAACCTGAGGAGGCAGGGCAGAAACCAACGGGAAAAGAAGCAGCGGAAGAAAAATGAAAACAGAACCGGGAATGAAAGGATGGAAAGGTCAGGAGGAAACGGAGCTGAGAGTTCAGGGGCGTAAGAAAAGAGGAAGTCGCCATGACAACAACGAGTCGCACCTGGACAGGACCGCCGCCAAGCTCGTCGTCCAGCTGGGAGCCGAGGATCGCACAGGCGCCGGTTTCATCCTGACTGGAGTCCGACCCCTGCCTGAAAAACAGAACCAAATATCTTTGAGTTTTCAATCAGACGGTAAAAAGCCACAAAACATCAGAGGGACGTATCAATTTAAAGGTTAGTGGAAGGAAAATCTGTGGTAGAAAATTATTACAAATTCACTGCAAAAGCAAAAAAAGTTTTTAGTCCAAATATTCTTTGAAATAAGACAAAACTAACTTACAGATAAGTTTTCAAGAAGATATAGCAGCTTCTTTTAAGTAGATAATTCCTTAATATTAATGAAAAGTTCTAGTTCCACTGGCAGATTATTTCACTTATACGATGGGGAAAATGTCTGGTTGTAAATTAAATAATCTACAAGAGGAACTAGAACTTTTTCATCAATATTAAGGAATATTTTGCTAAAAAGTTACTTGTAAATTAATTTTGTCTAATTTCAAGTGCAAGAAACTAAAACATTATTGGTAAGATTTTTACAGTGTGGAGAGATTTTATTTACATTTTTAACAAACCAAACACCTGCTTACCTTTATATCAGCATGTGAAATATAACATGCACTGCTGTATCTAATAATACTGATAAAAGTTTTGTGGAAGGAAAAAATATGGTAGGAACAGGGATAAACACAACGCTAAAACTTAAAATCAAAGCCAACATGGGCGACCACTGAGAGGCTTAACTGATAAACTACGTCCTCTCACCACATGTAGATGATGTGTCCCTGCCGTCCTCCATGACGGTAGTTGTACAGGATGATGTAGCTGTCCCCTCCGAAGAACTGACCATATGTGGACGGATCCACCGCCACCTTATCGGATCCCTCAATACGCCAGATCTGACATGATTACAGACAAATAAATCTTAAATATCTTAAATATTTCCCCCTGAAATATTCTGCTGAACTCATGATAATAAGATCAATAGATTTAATACTGCAGATTAATGAGTGTTATGTGTTTCTGTATTGCTTTTATATCTGCTGCTATTTCTGAGTGGCTTTTAACTCATAAAGTTGGTAGAGAGAATTATGGAGCCCCCTAGTGGACATGGGGGGGATTTTCTTTTCTTTTGTGTTAAAATGAGAAAAAAATAAAAGAAATTCTGAGAATAAAGTCATAATATCAAGACTTTTTTTCTTGTATTACTTTGATTTTATCCTCGTACTATTATAATTTTATTGTCAGAATTTTACAACTTTATGCTTGTATGACTTTAACATCATATTTTATCTTTATTCTAGTAATATGACTTTATTCTCAAATTATTTCATTGTCGTATTTTAACTTTATTCTCGTAATTTTACAACTTTTTTCTCGCACAGGTTTATTGTGATAAAATTAAGAATATTCTGGTAATGTTATGACTTTATTCTGACATTATTTCAACTTTATTCTTATATAGTAATTCTCATAATATTATGACATTCTTGTAACTTTGACTTTATTCTCATATTATTTTAACTTTAGTCTTGTACGACTTTAATCTCAAACAAGTTTATTGTCATAACATTCTGACTTTATCCTTTTGGTTTATTTTTTTCGTAGTATGGCTCTAATACTCCATCGTACTTTTGCGATTCAACGCAGAAGAAGAAAACAATCCCCCCCATGCCCAGTAGGGGGCTCTGTAGCTGTCTGAGAGCTGCTGCGTGCTCGTTGACCAATCCCGTCTCACCTGCTTCTCTCCGCTGCCGTCGTCCACCATGCCGTGCTGCGCCGCCATGGCCGACGACTCGTGCAGGCTGGCGGCGTCGAACGCCACCTTCTCGATCTTGGCGATGCTGTTGGCGATGTAGGCGACGCCCAGACCCTCCGTCTGGTCTTTGTCGCGCCAGTTCTTGAAGAACTGCTTGAAGAGCGGCGTCTCGCCCGACTCTGGCAGGATCTGGACCTCCGTGTGTTTGGGGTAGCCCATCTTCTTGATGAACTCGTCGGCTGCCTTCAGCGCCGCCTTTCGTTCGTCCATGTTGGCGTCTTTCCCTGGAGAAAGAATCACTGAGTTCAGCTTCCACTGCTTGGAGAACTACTTCCTGTGACGAAGTTTACGCCGACCTTTCCAGACGAAGATCTTGCCGTCGGAGCCGTGGTCCAGGATGAAGCAGTCGCCGGACTCCAGGGCGCTCTGAGCAAACGGGTTCTCCGCCGCCACCAGAGTAATGGTCATGCCGCCGCTGGCATTGGAAACCTGGAACATGTGGAACAGGAAGAGTCATGTCCCAGTACCAACCAGTACGACGTAAAAAAACAACCGGAATGAGGACGGATCTGTCCGGAAGTCCACACCAACCCGGACTGAGGAGAATCTGGAGAGTTGGGATTGGATTGGTTGGCATTACGGCTTAGTAAATGTAAACTGAGCTCTAGTGCTAAAGCTAAGTTTAAGTGGACAGCATTAATGCTAACTTTCTGTAGAGGCTCGTTCTGCAGCAGCACTAATGCTAAATTAGTGCTGCTGCACTAATTTTGCTGCTTTTCACAACCAAAGCTAGCTTTGCTGCTTTGGTTGTGAAACATTTGGGCTAACTGCTAACTTTCTGTTGTGGCTATAGCTTTGCTTAAGCAGGTTTCACAAATTTTCCCCCTGACACGTCCACCTTTCACTGCGTTTGGCTTGTTGTCGTTTTTCAGGAGACCAATAGCAAGACTCAATGCGCCTGGTTTAAAAGTGACTGACACACCTGAACTTAACGATTTGGATGGTTGAGCAAATAGTGTGGGTTGTTTGTAAAGCAGTTAATAGGACACCTATAAATCCAGACAATGTGTTTTATTATGTTTACACACATAAACTAGAGGAAGTCAAACAAGTGTAAAACTTTCAGAAAGGAGAAGTTTGGTTTTGGGTTATCGTTCTCCTCTATGCAGATGACACTCAGTTGTTTGTAATGTTGACGCTAGTCGCTAATCCTGAGAACCATTTAAAGTGTAATCAGACGAAGTCGAGGTTTGATTCGATTCTCTATGCTTCCGTCTATCATCTGCTCACACATCCACGCTCTGACCTTGTATAGTTTCGCCCGCTTCCTGTTTGAAGCATCAGCTTTGATGTCATCCGAAGCCCCAGGAGGCAGATCTGGTTTGGGCCCTAGAACCTGTGAGCAGAGGCAGCGGTTTCAGTGAACGTCTCTGTTTGTTTGGTCGTTTGCGTCAGTGGGTTTTCTGGTCGGACCTCCGTCATCTTTTCCCTCTCCGCTCCCTCGTCGCAGACGTACACCCGGGCCCTGCCGCTGCGCTCGTTGTCACGGATACCCTTGGCGACCTGCGTAGCCTTGAGCTTCTCGAAGCGGTTGCTCTGAGAGCCACACCACTGGTAGATCTCCTGTGGGATGAGAGGAAGAGCCCAGAGATAAACTAATTAAATTAGCAGAAGCAGCTGGTTTATTTGCTTCTGGTGACGGCCAGATGATATTTTGTTCCATAATTAATGAGGATCTTCTGACTCACAGCCCCCAGGTCCAAGATGAAGCAGTCGCCCTGGTTGAAGCTGTCCCAGCTGACTGGCACCTCCGTTGCCCGGACGACACGCCGACCTTTGACCTGGAGCACCCGCTGCACCGACACCTCATTGGTCACGACGTGTTTGAACCCAGAAGCCACGCCTCCTTTCTGGAAGGTACATTTATATTTATTTAATTCAAACAGATTTTAAGACACAAAGAAAAGAAGTAACCGAGACAGAGAAACATGTGCATGTGGAACCTTTGAATGTTATTGTTTATTTCTGGAACTTTTGTGCGTGTGCTCAACGTTGGAGGGCAAAAAGACGATTCTTTTACATGCTATCTGTAGCCGCGCTGCCGCGGTAGAAAAGCTCTGCTGACAAAATGAAACCTGGAAGTGTAGATATTATTAAGTCAGTGCAGTGCGACACAGCAAAGGGGAAAATAACTCAGAAAAACCACCGAAGGACTTTGTTCCTTCCTCTACGCTACACGCAGACTCGTTGCCATAGCAACTGACAACAACGCCACGTTATGTCTCAGGATTCAACACACAAAAAAAAAACTCAAACATTCCTCACACAAAGAATAGAACATTCAGTCCGTTACAGTTGTTGTTTTTAGATTTGATGTTTATTTTGCGATTATTGATAAGTGATCGCAGTGGTAGTTTAGCTACCGCTGCTGTAAAACTGAGCTAACACATGTTCAGGTTTTCATAGTCAAGCTAGCGTCACTCAAATACTTCTCTCTCTCTCGCTATTTGTTTCTTAACTAAAACATTTTTCTGGCCTAGTTATCCAGTTGTCTTAGTGTAGCAAAGCATTGTGTTCTCTTCTTTTATATATCGGCTTACATTTAAGATTTAGCTGTTATGTTGTTGGCAACATAACAGCTAAAACCAATGCTAGTCATTGTTAGCCAGCAGCTTTTCGCCATACAGCAGGGAGATGTGATGCAAAGAGTCCATGCAGCTACTTTTCTGTTTGAAAAAGAGTCGGAAGACGTAAGCACTTATTTAATTTCATTAGATATAATGGAAATAAATTATGATTTACTTTTAAGAATTTAAATTAATATGAGTTACAACAACATATAATTTCACTTTGGGATCAATAAAATATTTTTGTAATTTCAATATTACAGTAAACAAAATTATGCCAAACTGATTTTCATACAAGGACAAGTAGATTTACTGACCCATAATTATAATAATAATAGTGGTAATAATGACAACTGTAAATAACAGCTAATAAATAATCAGTTGAATTAATAAATAATGACAGTAAAATGACAATAATAATTATGCTAATAACATAAATTTCACATTTCAGTTGAAATAAATCAAGTCTGCAACAAGCTTCTTTTAGTTATTATCATTTTAAAGCGTTAAATGTTTCCACAACATGCTGGATTATAACATAATCCCAGTTTGACGTCCTACCATGTACTTGATTCCAGATTTGAAGTAGCCCAGAAACGTTTTGGACTCGTGTCCCTGCACCTCGCGGTACTGGATCGGCTTCCCCCCGAGGAAGTCGTCCATTTGGACAGTAAAGATGGCCGCCGCGCCGCTCTCATCCTGGCTGCAGAAATCACCTGCATCACAAGAGACAGTACACTTTACATATGTTTGTTCTTAGTCCAAAGCATACAAAGACTTTAAGTTTAGACACAAAACATTTTTTCACATAAGAAGAAGAAGAAGAAGCCATTTTGTAGTTTTGTAAACTGTGTATTTTTGTCATTGCAAATCTTTTACATTTATTTTGGTATACATGTGTTTTTTTTTATAAATTATGAAGAAAACTAATCATATAAAATACTAAAATCTTTCATATATTTGCACCATATTTCCATTTATTTTGGATCTGATTCCAGTTTGAACCAGATTTTTGTTCCTATATGAACCAAAACAACAACTTCTATTGCTAAATCTGTTTTTTGGGGGGGTTCTTTTTGAGACACAAGTACAATTTAATAACAATTCAGAAAAATACCAAGTTGTCAATTGTCACTTAAAAGCAAGCAGCAGGAATTCGTGCCTTGATTGGGAGTGAAGTGCTCAGCTGTTGTTACAGCTTTTAGAAACAAAAACACCAAACAGTATCGTGAATTTAAAACATAAATCAATCATAATCAAAGCGTAAACCACCCAAACCCAGCTCTCTTAATCATCTACCAACAGTCACAATAAGGAAACATTAAAGATAAGCTTACTTCAAATAATGAAACTGTAAGCTTAAGATAATAAGGTAAAAAAAATTGCTTAAGCTAATATTTGCTATGCAAATTCATGAACTATTCTGCTAATAAGCAAACCAATAAAATTTTATTTCCTTTTACTGCTAGCGTGTTTCTAGGTAGAAACATGGAACTGGAAGTTTTATATTTGTACTATTTTACAGTATAATGCTGCTTTTAATGTGTCACCAATTCCTGCACTGTAAAAACACAAAATGTAACCAAGTATTTTTGTGCAGTTTTTAGTGCAAATACAATAAGAGGAAACTAACTTACAAGTAGCTTTTCAGTAAGTTATAAGAGCTTGTTTTACATAAATAATTTTTTAATATTGATTAAAAAATATATTACTTTTTAATATTAAAATTTTAATATTAAAGCATTAAATTTGTTTAATATTTAAAAAACATTCTAAATTTTCATACTACAAAATTAATGCTAATTTTTTTGTATTAAAAATTAAAAATTTACTGATTTCACTTATAAAATGTGAATAATTTATTGTTTTAAGTGAAATAATATCTCCTTATTTAATCAATATTAATGAATTATTCACATAAACAAGCTCCTGTGTGTTGCTGAAGAGTTAATTGTGAGTTATTTTTGTTTTATTTTGAGATATTTGCTCAAGAAACTGGTTAAAAACACTTGGTAAGATTTTGTGTTTTTACAGTGTGGCAATAATAAAAAGCAAAGCTAGTCATTCAGGGATTCTACATTTTCTCCGTCGTCGTGTTTACTGGCGTTTTTACGAGCAGAAGAGCAGAAACTGTCGGGTTTTAAAATGTTTTTCAGTTCTGACCGAAACGTTTTCAGGAATTTCAGAGAAAACATGCAAAGCAGCAAAACGGTTTACTGGGAATCCAGAGGAACAGAGTCAGAGCCATCATCATCATCATCATCATCACGCTTTGCAAGTCAAACAGAGTCGCAGCTGCGACGGGAAAACTGAAAACATCTCGATTTTTAAATATAAATACGGAGATATTTCTGTTTGTCTCTAATGCTCACCCAGCCAGAAGTGGAGGTCGTACTGCAGGTTGCCGGATCGCTGCTTGATGGTGTTGAGGACGAGGTAGGCGTCGCCGGTGTAGAACCCGCCGTACAGGTTCTCCGGAACCGGCACCAGGTCGAAGTTCTCCACCCTCCACACCTGCAGACCCGGGTTCTGACCGGCCCGCTGGAACTCGGCATGCTGCGCTGCCATCCTGCCTGCTGAGGGAAACACCTCGGATGAGCGACGGGCTGCGGACGCCGCGCCCTTTGAGTGCCGCGCCCTTTGAGCGCCGCGCCGTCGCCATGGTCACGCAGATAAAGACCGGGGCTCTGGGTAGTTATTAACAAGCGGGAGGATGATTCACCGCCCAGAGGAAATCCTGGTGATGGCAAACGAAACGCTGCGTGTGCAGAAAGCTGAAGCAGGAAGAGAAAAACGTGACTTACTGCTGAACACTGTAAAAACACAAAACCTTACCAAGTAATTTAGTCCAGTTTTTATGGCACATGTCTTAGCATGCTCGGAATAAGACAAAACTAACTTACCAGTAACTTTTAAGCAAGACATAAGAGCTTGTTTTAAGTTAATAATATTGATGGAAAAGTTCTAGCGCCATTTTTATACTATTTTACGTATAAGGAGACATTTTTTCCAGGCCACAAGTTAAATAATCTAAGACTTTTTTGTCAGTATTAAAACAAGCCTCTAAAAATTACTAGTAAGTTAGTTTTTGTCTTATTTAAAGTGTTTCCAAGATCTTTGCCATAAAAGCTAAACTAAACTGCCTGCTAAGGTTTTGTGTTTTTACAGTGTTCTTTGTATTAATTGGCACTTTCAGACTTTCAGCCAAAACTTTTCACACCAACCGTCACATTTTGTCACTTTACAACCACAAACCACAACAAGGTCGCAGATATGGCTGCTTAACAACTTCTGAAATCTGAAAAGTGTGGCTTGCATTTGTAATCAGCTACCGTCTCGACTTTGTAGAACCGACTGCCACTGCCAGATGCAAGTCTTACTGGAGAGCGCCTCACTCTTCAAGTCTCGCCCCATATCCTCAATTAGATTTAGTTCTGGACTTTGACTAGGCCATTCTAACACAGATTTCTTTTTATGTATGTCATCCGCTAACGGGTTTTCTTCCTGTATTTAGCTCCACCAGCTCTGACAGAATGTTTTCAGACAAACACAGAAACATGTCCGTCCTGAACATCTGCGCTCACAAATACCAAACACCTCATCCTTTTCCAGAAGACGCTCGGCGCCACATGGACAGATTAGGCAGGTGTTTATCTGGACCGGGTTGTACGGAAGACCATAAGGGACATTACGAGAAAAAAAATTCAGACAGTTAAATCTCAGAACTGTGATTTTTCTCTCAGAAATTTGACTGTTTTCTCAGAATTTTAACTTTTTTCCTCAGGATTAAAACTTTAATCCTATATTTTTAATACATATTTCTCAAATTTTTGACTTTTCTGAGATTTTTTTTTAAACTTTTTTTCAGAATTCAAATGTTTTCTCAGACTAACTTTAATCTCAAAATTGTAACTTTTTTTCTCAAAATTAAGATTTATTTTCAGAATTGTGACTCTTCTCAAAATTTTCATTTTTTTTTCAGAATTGTAACTTTTTTCCCCAGAATTTAAACTTTTTTTTTTTTTTTTTTTTCAAAATTTAGGTTTTGTTTTTTTTCTTTTCAGAATTGTGACTTTTTCCACAGAATTTAAATTTTTTTCTCCTTCCTTATGGTTGCAACCTGGAGTTGAACATTTTGTTTTTAAGTTACATTTTGTATAAACTTTTATAATCCAGTAAATTAAACTGAATATAAACTCAGCTGGAGTTTAATATTTAGTGTATTGATTATGAAAACACATTTATTGTCGATGTAGTGCAAACGTAGTTCTGTTTGCTCTGTTTTTGAGTTCAGAGGCAGGAAAAACTCACTTTTTTACTTTTACAGTTCTGATTCATTTGAATGTGGCCTCAGTTAATTCTTCAGCATTTACAGCAAAGACAGCAAAATACTTCAAATATTCCCCAGCAGTTTGGACAGTAAACGCAACAGATACTGAGAACGATTAATCTGTAGTAAACCACATCTTTAAAATTTAATTCCCAGCTGTTTTAAACTCGTTTTTTTTTTTTTTTTTTTGTATTTAAGAACTGAAAGAGTTTGTTTTTCCACAGGAATGCAGTTCGAGCCCACAGACACGGCAGGAATCTGATCAGAGGGAAGCGACTCTGAGTCCAGGGAACCGAGTCCGGCTTCCCTTTTTGTTCGGCTCGTTTCTCCTCTTCCTTTCACGTAACCGTGAAGCTCGGAGCTGGGAGAACAAACACTGAAACCTAAAACACATCCTGTTATTCTCAACCGAACTGATATTTTATCGTATATTATCAGAAACTAAAAAAAAATAAATTAAAAAAATGCTAATCTTAATGCTAAGCGACACAGCAGTTTGACTATTTACAGTGCGTCATACTAGATCACAGGTCTGCAATGGCTCTTAATAAGAACATATATAATAACAAATGCAGCTTCTTAGCCACTTTTTAATTGTTTTCCTGCAACATTTGCCTTGAATTTCCACAAAAAATGCCACTAAAAGCACCAGGAATATGTTTTCATATGTTTCACGGCAACATTTGCAAAGTTAAATCAACAAGCGATGCATAGTTACAGCTATTTCAAGTGTTAAAATTACTCCAGCGCTTGTTGAAATATCTGAAAGAATTAAATTAATACCAATTCAATTCGGAAAAGAACCAAACAGACTCGGCACAGTGTTGATTTAACTCTGCAAAAAATTTGTGCAGGTATCTTAAAATGAGACAAAAGTAACTTTTGAGCAAGACGCAGGAGCTTGTTTTAAGTAAATCATTTCTTAATATTGATGAAAAAGCATTAGTTACACTGGCAGAATATTTCCAGCTGAAAAGTTACTTTTTAGTTAGTCTTCCTTTATTTAGAGTGTAACAAGACATTTGCATTAAAATACTTTGCAACATGTTGTGTTTTTGCAGTGCGTTCGCCCAGTGACTCATGAGGATGTTTGGAATAAAAACAGGCTGCTGTTGTCAAACAGAGCGGGTCGTATGATTATCGCTCTGCAGACTGAACCGTGTCCCGCTCCGACCCACCAGCCCGTCCTGTGCGGACAAACCGCCGTGCCGCCCGGCCTCGCATACTTCGCCCCCTCCCCCACTTTCCAGCAGCCTCCCTCTCTGTTGTCTGACCGGAAACTCGAACTGCGAAGAAAGTGGGAATTCATTTGGAGAGAAGCTGCATTTTTATTGTGCTTTGTGATCTGCCTGCTGCTGAAGAAGAACCCAGAGATATTATGAAGTGGATCTTAAGGCCTTGAAAGCCTGTCCAGGGTTTCCATCCCCCACCCTGATAAAAATAAGAGCCTTCCTCCAGCAGAGAGGAGGGGGGTTTCTCATGACTCATTTTCTCCTTGAATGCCATTCTTCCTCATTCTCTTGTGGATCTCTGATACATCAGATAAAGATCTGGGCATACTAACATCTTGGCCTCCATGTTATGAAGGGACATGAGAGGGTTATTTTTTACCAACAACTGACAACACCACAAAGTCAACTTAACCAGTCTTTTAAAAATGACTAAAAAGTTATTTCTAAAAAGGCAGCTAGAAGTAGTGAGGGGTTGTGGCGTGTTTCCATAAATGAAAACGAGCTTCCCCTGAAGCTGCCGCAGCCGTTAGCTTCAGGGGAAACTATGCTAGCGCTAGCTAACTAGCTAGCTTAGCTAAGGCAGTTTCGTACGGTTTATGGGCATTAATAAGCAGTTAAAAGCGTTCTTAAAGGGGAATCTCAAATGCCTGTGGAGACAATGAGAAAAATATCCTTCATGGGAGAGTTACAAAAAACAAAAACAAACAAAAAACCAAAGAGCTATCAGGCGCTAATTCTGCCAATCCAACCGCCTCCTTTACACTGTTTGCTAATTAGCATTGATAAGTCGCTTCCGCAGGCTGATAGTGTGTGACTGAGTGAAGCCGCTCATCGGAAAGTTTTTAATTTGACCTATATTGTAGTTTATTTACATCCCTGTATTATCAGGCATGTGTCAGCTGTGGTATCTGGACTCAACAGCTGGAAGGAAATGGTCCGCATGTCAACAGTAGGAGACACAACCCAGAGTCCAACCCAACAGAAAACATGCACTGGGACAGAAAACTGATGATTAGTTCAGGAAAATCTCATATCTGATTTCCAACACCTCTTCCTGAGTCATTGGGTTTGCTTTTTTTGCAGTCAGACACTTTGAGGATGTTGAGGTAAAACTTCCTCAAAACAGTTTGTCGCCATAGAAACCAAACATGTCTCATGACAGGACCAAGAGTCATCCTACCGTCTTTTTTTAACTTTTAGTTGCTGTGATGAAATATTAATGCAAAAACAGTGCATTTTATTCTTTATTAGTTTCTTCTGAAGGCCAAAATATTTAATATTAGTTCATTAGTGACCATTTTGGGGTTTTATAGTTGCCTTTAAGGCAAAAATTGTGTCACGTTATGTTAGACATTTATGAAGTACACTAATTATCAATGATTTAGCATTTTTAGTTGCTTTGGTTAACTTGGAAGGTCATAATAAACATTACTAGTCAATTTGTAAGAACAAACGTGTTGCTAGCAAACTAAAGAGAATCTGAGCCTCAAAAGTTAGGTACATTTTAGGTGAACTAGTAAACTAGTTGTTATTTTTAGCTGAGAAAATGAGGTCAATAGGCAGAAAAGTGTAGTTGACATAAACATTGTAATAACCTTTGCTAACCATGTTATTGTTTGCAGTGATGCAATATGAATATAAATTAGCTTGAATTACTCAACTGACTTTACTTAAGTAAACTCAGTTGAGGGAAAACATACATTTTGCAAAAGGTTTACTAATTAATAAGTAAACATTTTGAGCTCTATAGTTCACTTATACAAATGAACGGTAGTAAGGGCGATTAGCTTGCTATGAATATAAAAACTGGCGAACTTTTAAATGAATTGGACTGCAAATTATGCGTTTTCTAGATCGGTAGCTTTGTAAACAGTATGCCAAGTAGTATTATGACTTATTTCAGCTGCCAAAGCTGCATTTGCTTTAGAATATCCTAGATTTGCTCTATTAAAAAAAAAAATCGGTGAACAGGCAGTTGTAATAAATTGGAGTCACATTTCACAGAAAACTCTGAATAACTGAACCTAAAATAACATCTGTTTTCAACTGCAGCTCTAAAAATACAGAACATTTAATTAAACCTAATAAGTAGGACCAGTGACGCAAAAGGTGGGTGGGTACTGAATAGGGGCGCCACCCAAAAGGGGGCGCCAAATTTCTATTTGGGATTTTTCTTTCTTTCTTTTTGTATTTAACAACTGTTTGTGCTTTGAAAACACACATACACCTCAGAAAATATCTAGCTGTACCCATGAAGTAGTGAATACAGAATAAATACAAAATTGCTTGCCGTATTTAGCATTTTCCTCGTCTTGTAAGAACTGAACAGACTGCCTGCGAGGGGGCGTGCAACCGCAGACATCCAAACTGCAGTTTCAGTCCCATATATGGCGCCTGCTGCGTTGCACAAAGGCAAATAAAAACCACTTTTAATCCGTTTTTAAATCTCTGCAAAAGAAACAAGCGCGACCCTTTATACACCGCGCTTCCTACCGACATCAGGCCGTTATTCCAATCTAGGCCATAAATAGGCTGCAGTAAAGCCCAAATTATAATTCCGTAATCTGCCCTCCTGTGATTTAAACAGTGAAGAGATGTTTAGAAACGCGGAAATTACCTGAATGTGGAGGTTGACGGGCGGACGGACGGGTGGATGAACGGGTGCTGCCTGGGTGTGAGCGAGCCGATGGGGAGCGCTTCCGAGCTGCAGCCGGGGCGGAGAGGCGTCGAGTCGGCGTGGCAGAGAGCGCTGAGCCGCTGTTTATGCTGCCGGGACGGGACACACCCCGCACAGTCCCCTCCCTGACCCGGCCCGCACAGCGCCGCGCAAAACGAGCATTTTTAATTAACCCAACAAACTGAAAATCACTTATTTTATTCATTTTTACCCTAAATAAATAGGTTTTAAACAGAGTTAAGTAGTAACTAGTTGCATTTACTCAATTACATTTAGTTTAGTAACTTTTAGGAGTGCTGTATTTTTTTTACTTTTACTCGTGTAATTGTTTGATTTTACAAAGTATTGCTGCTCTTATTTGAGTAAAATTCCTGGATTTTCTACTCACTGAATGAAAAACAAACATGTTTTAACCAAATATTCACCATAAACAGACACACAGCTGCAGTTTTTGTTAAAGTTTCTGAAGTATTTATTGAAAGAAATTGATTTGGAAGCAATTTCTTTTGCCTGATTTTGTTTTTTTGTTACTTATATGAATTATTGTCATTTTTGTCTTTAAAATAAAATTTCCACTTACCGTGATATTTTGGTCCATCTGATGATGTAATTTTTAAATAATAAATGGTTAATAATTTGATCAGTACTTGAGTAGATGTTTTGCTAAATGCTTTTGAGTAATTTCTTGGCAGCTTCTTTTTACTTTTACTTGAATAAAAGTAAGTTGAAGTGCTACAATGTATATGAAAGAAAGTGCAAAGTTACATTTTTGCTCCGTAACTTTATTCTAATGGTGAAATTTGGTGGTGGCAGCATCTTCCTGTGGGAAAACCTTTAATCTCCAGGGGCAGAGAAGGTCAGAGCTGATTGGAAGATGAGTGGACAGCAAAAGCTACAATGTTGTGTTTTATTTCAAAGTGTAATTGTATGTTAAAATGGCCTAGTCAAAGTCCAGATTGAAATTTGTTGACACAAGACTTGAAAACTGATGTTCAAAAATGTTTTCCGTCTAATCTGACGTTGGGCTATTTTATAAGAAAGAATGGGCAAAAGTGTCAGAGCAAAGGATAGCTAGCTTAAATTGTTTTTTTGTTACTTTCTTTCTTTTCTTCTTTCAATCTTTCTTCCTTTATTGTTTTTACATGGCAGTAGTTATGGTGCAGTTTTAGTTAGTATGTTATCTTTAATTAATTTGAATATATTTACATATAATTTACCATATTATGTCCTAATAGGGTCTGATGAAAACGTCTAGAAATGACTTTAGAAATCTGGCTGGGTTTTAAATCACAGCTCTTTAAAACTTTGTCACCCTCTGGTGGCGAAAATTTGTAACTGCATATGACTGGCAGTAGCTTGGAAGATGATACCGTTTGTTTCTTCTAAATTGTCTTTTAAATGTATTCCCATGAAAACTTCTCCAGCAGTTTTAGACTTTATAATTACAAACATGGCTATAAGACTTCTAAGGAGAGTTTCATCAGAGAATTGCAGCTCTGTTTCTTTTGTCTTAGAGTTGCCATTTGTGTCCTTTCTTCCCTTTTTCACCATTGCTGTTTTTGCAGTAGTGTACAGACGCTGTATTTTAGTCCTCTTTACTTGGCATGCTCAGTCTTTCAAGGAGAAACAGAGTCTGACGTATCCATGTGGGCGGCGGAGCTATTGCTCACCCAAGTCAAGGCCTGCGTGTTTGTGCTATAAGACATTTACGGAGCGCATTGGTACCTCCAGCCGAGAAGTGGATGCTTTAAAGCACACATGATTCACAGAAAATACTGCAAGAAGGAAAACATTCAAAAGGGATTTTAGTCACACCAAAGGCATTAATATGTTGATAGATAGTTAATCTATGTTATGTAAGTTATGTAGATGTAATATCGTCCTCTTCAGCTGGTTGTGACTCTTGTATATTGCGTTTATTGGACTCTAAATGCAGTTTGTACCCCTGTTTGGACAACTTTTGGGCAGAGGCCAAGAGTCTCACCCTATCTTTAAGGGAGAGTCCACACACCGTGACTTCTGCTGCTTGTATCCGCGATTTTGTTCTTTCATTCTCTACCCAAAACCCGTGACCACAGATGAGAGCAGGAATGTAGATTGACCAGTAGACCAAAAGCCTTTTGGCTCAACTCTTTCTTTACCATGGCGAACCAGTACATCTCCGGAAATTCACGAAGAAGACCCAATGATACTTGAACTCCTCCGCTTGGGACAAGACCTCGTCCTCGACCCAGAAAAGACAATCTATACCCTTTTTCAGAGACAACTGTCTAGGATTTGGAGGTGCTGTTCCAATGAAAGCTGGAGATTACAATCTGATGAAGCTAAGAGGACAACATCATCTGCAAAAAGTAGCAACCTGATCCTGATACCTCCAACACGAATCCCCTCCACACTTTAGCTGTACCTAGAAACTCTGCCAATGAAGGAACTGAATCACTGACAAAGGGCAACCTAAATACAACTCTGACTAGAAATGATAGCAATGCAGACCAAGATCTGACACCAGTTGTGGAGGACCAAAAGAAGCTTGGTTCCCCATAATCCCAAAGTACGACCCTCAGGACCCCTAGAGGGGCACAGCCAGACGTCTTCTCCAAATCCACAGAAACAAAATGTGATCTGTCAAGGCCCTGACAACTTGTGTTTCTTTTGTTGTTTGTTTTGGTTTTTTGGGTGATTTTGGTCTTGTAACTCTCCCATGAAGGCCATATTTTCCCATTCTCTTGATGTTGGATTGCCTTCATAAGACATCAGTTTGCTTTTGGGGTTAGAGTATCCGGTATTCGGTGAAGGTATTAATACCCACAAATACTTGAGACTCCCTTTAAGGACGTTTATAACTGTCTATTAACGCTTATAAACTGAAGACATCAATTCTTCATTAATACATACAATGGAAACTAATGCTAAGCTAGCTAGTTAGCTAGTGTTAAGGTAACGTCTACTGTACTCCTCATTTTGGGCCGCATCAAGGTCACGAATGTCCTTAAAGGGCCGGTTGCGACAGAATGTAACAATTAAACTACTCGTTAAGAAACTATTAAAATATCATAGTGTGTTTAATTAGTACACCTTAAAACATAAATAATTTTAACATAAATTTCACATTTATGCAATTTGGTCCTACAGAAATAAAAACTAATATGATTTGACTTATAAAATAATATTTAAGGACACAACTGTTATCAGCCTATGTGACCCTCTCAAATCTAGAGGGCCACATAAATAGCTATGGTGGGCCGCATTTGGCCCACGAGCCTTGAGTTTGAGTGGTGTAGAGGGTGTTCCAATGTTTTAGTTTTTATTTGATGATAGATAGATAGATAGATAGATAGATAGATAGATAGATAGATAGATAGATAGATAGATAGATAGATAGATAGATAG
>CAEGAE010061277.1:0-26423 GCA_903067095.1 Girardinus metallicus | reverse complement strand
GTCTGGATTTGATTCAGGGGATCAGAGTAAAGACTTTTAACATTTTTACTTGTCAAAACTCCTGTTTTATTAACCTTCCACAAACTATGCATTATTTTGTGAAGCTCTGTTAATTAATATCCCTATAAAACTCAATGATGTTTGTGGTTGTAACATCACAAAATGGGAATAAATTAAGGGGTCTAAATCCAGAATCAAGGACAAAAAACATAAAACACAGATTTCTTACCTAAATTGTGATTGAAAATAAGTACATTCAAACATCTTTAATCAAACTTTTATCAAAAATTCCCCCTTCAAAATACAATCTACTTATGATTCACAATGAATTTGTACCTTTTCCGCATATGCTGATGTCAGTGTTACTAAATATGCTCTTGTTCTTTTTCTGCCCCCCCCTCATAAATATGACCTGAATTGATCACATTCCAAGTTTCCCTCCGTGAGACACACACATACACACACGCACACACACATAAAACAGCATGGAGATATTTTGGTGAAGAAAAAAACCCCCAGCTGCAGTACTTTATCCTCGGTGACATATTGACATGTCACATGGATATATGAAAGAGTGCCAGCAGACAGAAGCTGACATCCCTCCTCCATTGTGGGATAAACGCTTGACAAATGAGCGCTCAAGCACGATCACATCGCGCTGTGTGCTTCAGCCCACGTTGATGGAGTCCTCCCTTTTTAGAGGAGGGTCACAGAGGGCGACCCGCAGCTGCACACCTTCAAACACGGTCACAGTCCTTAATGGATAACGAGGAAAAGGACATACTGTAAATTGATACAAACACAACGGGAAAAACAATAGATGAGCATACTCTTCGTCCTCAAACAACCCCCACCATCGTCGTCTCCTTTAGTCGTACTCCTCCCACACGCTAATATGAGGACATCACTCTCTGATGGCTCTAAAATGTCAAGACAAGGGTGGTGACGGTGAAGCAGGCGGCATGTTTGTGTACCCGCAGAAAGGAATCGGATTAGGTGGTGACAGAGCAGGAAGGGGAAAAAGAACACATCCAGGGATACAAAACACCAAACCCTAACGAGAACATTTAATGCATGTCTGACAGATGTGTGTTTGCGTGTGTGTGTGGTTGAGTTTCTCTTGTGGTTTGTTGCACGCGACCGTGAAAAATCCCCACTTTGTGTTGTACACAAGCATAAAAAAAAAAAAAAAAAAGATAAAACGTTTAACTGAAGCATCAAAGTTTTCTATCTATAACATGAATTAGCTGATCAACTCTTAGGTAACAGGTACTAATAAAGTGAATGTCAAATGCAGCGGCTTGCAAAAGTATACGCAACTCTTCAAGTTTTTCACATTTTGAAATGTTACAACCACAAACTTTTATATATTTTTAGGATTTAGCGATAAAGACCAACACAGTAACATAGCCTAGCTGTGAGCTAAACATTTCTCCTAAACCTCTACCATTAACACTCAGTCACGACTACAAAGAAACGATGGTGGTGGCAGCATCATGTCGTGGGGATAAATGTGTAAATAGGGTTAAAGTCTGACCAATCAGGACAACCATCTTAATCATTCCAGCTCCCACAGCATTTTACCACCATGTTTAATGGAAGAGCTGACATGTCCAGAATGAAGTGTTAAAATGGCCTAGTCAAAGTCCTAGCTGAAAGCCAATAAAGATACTCTCCCTGTATGTGACTCTCTCTTCAAGTTTCTCTGCTGAAGAAAAGCCTCCTCGCAGCATGATACTGCCAACACCATGTTTTACAGTGGGTGTGTTCTGTCCAGAGTAAAGTTATTTGTAATCACACCCAACTGGAGTCTGTTTACTAATCAGGTGATGCCTTAAGGTGATTTATTTAGGGGTATCACAATAAAGAGGAATGAATGCAAACGCATCACGCTCTTTTGAAAAGTTCAAAATCATGTACGCCTTTGTGTTGATCACATGGAATCCCAATGAAGTTCATTAAAGTGTGTGGTTGTATGTAACTAAACAAAATGAAAAAAAGATAAGGAGGTATGAACACTTTTGCAAGAGCTTAAGAAAAGACGCATAGTAAACAGATGCTAACAAATGCTAACTGCATCAACGCTAATGACTTTCAGTGTAAAAAGAAAAAAAAACAAAAAACACCCAAGCAAAAACAGCAGCAGAGGAAGTCAGGCATGTCAAAGGCCACTCATCTTAAATCGCCCAATCTAGTAGCGGAGTGATTGCGCAGCCCCGGGTCTCGTCTCCCCAGGTCCAGCGCTGGCAACAAAGACGGAGCGAAAACACGGCTGCAGCCTTTAGTTCTCCATTTCAGTCGAAAATATGTCTAAAAGGTTACGCTTGGTTTGATTTCTATCTCTCCTCTGGTGTGGCGAGGCTGGCGGAAAAAAAGCCGGGTATTAGGGCCAGTGGGTTGACAGCTACCTGGGTGGTGTTACGGAGCAGAAGGGCCCCCAGGCCCTGCTGGCGCCACGCCACACAACTACTGTAATTACCTCTGAGGGGGGAAAAAAGCCGGTGTCTGCACCTGTGACAGACATGTACTGATTAATAGTCGAGACTTACCTCCCTTCCTCGGCTCCGCCGTTTGGCTGACTACCTTCTACCTCTGTTGACATGAAAGATGTGAACTTTTTAAGTGATGTTTAATCTGCAGATGTGATCCTTCTCCAACCTTGAAACAGGTTTTCACCTCTGATTCAGAGGGAAGTTTTGTGTTTGACCAGACATTCATACTGCTTGTCTGCTCATGTGAGATAATAAATGCAACAAAAATCATTTCTCTCTCTTTCTCTTTTCTGGATATATGGGACACAGTAAGCGGTAAGTTACTTACTTTATCTTGATGAAAGAAAAAAGACACAAAAGACTTACTCATCCATAAAACAGGCTGCCTGCTCCAGTTCTGTACGCTTTTAACGAAATTATAAAATGATATCGAAGCGTGTCCCTTTCTTACCGTGACACTTTCGAACACTAACAACTGGAGCAGCTATTGTGTTTCATGTACATCAGCCATGCTGGTGTTATCCACAGGGGCTGACCTCGACTACTCACTCTCCCCCTATAGCAGCTTTTTCCCGCATGGCCCCAACCCTGCGCCTGCATTAGTCTGCTCACGGAGACATTACAGCATAAACAAACTCGGGAAACCCTAGACCCCCGTCCTCGTCTTTAGAAGCTCCGGGTTTGTGCGGAGGGGAATAATGGCCCCTTTCGATACAGTCGATATAAATAAAAGAAAGGAAGCCCTGGAGTCGGTGCCAGTGGAGGAAACGATTTCAGTGCAGCTGTTTTCTCGGGGGCTGCACCTGGTTGAGTCTGCAGCCAAACTGGAGGCTGAGGTTTGCTCAGTTCATTGAAACAGAAGGAATGAGAAAAGTGCGGTGAAGACAGAGACGAACACAGAAATGGACGCAGAAAAAAAAAAAAAAAAATGGTGAAAATGTTGGAAGTTGCACAACAGTTAGTGGAAATCCAAGTGTTTCCCACAGGGAACAATTCTGAGAAAAAGCATTTGCCCTCCTTTCAGATTGCTTCTATGTTCCCTTTTTTTTTTGGTCACTTAAATGTTTCAGATCATCATTCATTTTAACGTCAGACAAAATTAGCCTGGATAAACCCAAAAAAGCACTTTCTTAAGGAGCTATCCAAACCAACTTGGTCCAGTGTGGAAAAGTAATTGCCCCTAAACCTAATAGCTGGTTGTGTTACTCTTGGTGGCAACAACTACCATTAAATGTCTCTTTTTTCTTTTGCAGAATAGATTTAATGCAGCCACAATGGAGGGTTTTGCAGCTCGAACATCTTTCTTAAGGTCATACCACAGAATCACAAATTGAATTTAAGTCCAGACTTTCTCTAGGCCACTGCAAAACCTTCATGTTGGTTTCTTTTAAAGTCTTTCAGAGCTGGATTTGCAGGTGTCCTTTGGACAACTTCTCTCTGCCTTAAAACCCAAGTTATCTTGAGCTAAAGGTCGTAAACGGATGGGCGGAAACTTTCCTCAAGAATTTTCTGGTAGACTGCAGAATTCACAATTCCATCAATTACAGCAAGTCATCCACCCAACACTACTACCATGCTTTATTGTTTTGCTTTGTTTTAATTTTGTTAAGCAGTGGTTTCGCCTTGGTTTCCTTGTTGAAACATGAACATCAGCTGAAACAGCTGAAGCCTGCAGAGCCTTAGATCTTAATGTATTTTGTATTCTGTGTTCTGGGGTTCATGAGACCTCCTGGATGAGTCAGTGATGCACTTTTTACAGCAGACTCCTCCTATTCGTGGTTCAGTGTTCGCCTATTCTGTGAAACTCCAAATTATTCAAGGAAAATTAGCCTATTTGTTATTTTTTCAGTGAACATATCAAAATCAGACAAAAAAAATACAATTTGTGGAGCTGAAATACATTAGCACAACAGTACTTGACATGCTATTGGTTCTGTCTCATGAAGACCTGCTCTTTAAGACCTTTTTTAATTGTGCCGTAAGAGGCCTAATAAATGCTCTGCTTCTTTTAATACTGCTGGCAGAAACCCTATTCATGTAATAACTTATTTTGTATATTTAGTTTGATGAATATTAAGGTATATTTGCTTATACCTTAATATATAAGCAAATATACTAATAGAATTGGCAACTATAAGTGTGTCTATTTGCAATTTTCAGCTGGCAGTGGGTGGTTGTGATCACTAAACCTTCACTTGGGGGCTAAGAGTCACGTTTTATGCTTTCTCCATTTGTGGATAATATTTCTCACTGTGGTTTGAGAAAGTCCCAAAGCCTTAGGAATGACTTAATGGATTCGATGAAAATTGTCTAATAGATCTCATCTTTTTTAGATTTCCCCTATTTGAATAATTAGATTCTACAGGTATAAAAAGGAACTCTTTTATTTATTAATGTTATCTCAAAGTTATCTTTGAACTGAAACATTTATGTGCAACAAAAAGCCAAAACTAGAGAAATTTGTATGCTTTTTCACAGAGCAGTATTTTAAACAGCTGATATAACATTGATAAATACAGGTGAGAGACGTTCGACTTTACCTCTGACGTAGAGATTGGCAGGTGCAGAGTAGCGAGTGCCGGCGTCGTTCATGGCTACACATTCGTATTTTCCCTGGTCCGACTCGTCGCTGTTCTCAATTTGCAGCGCTCCTAAATAGAGGATTAGCAAGTTTAGCCTTCTGGACAGACGATAGAACCAATGCACATTTATTTAAACAGAATCATTCAATAGAGAGCCCGAGGTCAGTGAGACTGACCTAGTTCACGCTCAGACATGATGGACGGGGTTTTGCAATGATGCGACACAAACAATTAGATGTTCTGGTGAATTTAAGGAAAGCTGGTGATTAAATATTTGGCCCAGTCGTGTTATGAATGAAAGCGGAGCATGTCTGACGGTCGTTTTAAATAACATGTTAAAACCATCACTGCCTGAGCAACTCAAGTCAGAAAAATGTGACAGCCCCTCTACATTTATTGGTCCCAAATGGAAGAAGATGAGTAAAAATCCTTAAATAATATTCATATGTTGTGGCTGTAACATAATCTCACATTGAAGATCCAACCTTTAAATTTTAGTACGTTAAATCTACTTTTTCCATAATAAGATGAACTTAAACCTTTAATTTCAATGGTTCCTCCAGTCAACAAATGACAATAGCACAGTCAGTCTGAGATTTTGTTACTATGATACAAACATGAATTTTACATATCCTTAACATGGGTAATATAACACACCTCAATACTCTACATGAAGAAGAAATGCTACTGATTTGTAACAACCTGCCCAAAAAAGTAATCACAACTCTGTGAGGAAGTGCAGTGCAGTGATCACTATGTTTAGGTTGCAACCTGCTATTAACTAATGCTTCACGTGAGGTTGATGAATCTACTAGAAATGTCTAAAGACTTGTCCAACACTTTGTTCAAACGTGGGAATTTAGTGGGGAAACATATTCCAGAAAACATGTGGAAGGAAAAATATCCAAATGATTAATGGAATAAACTGTGGAACGATTTGAATATAATGAGAACCTGGGGTATTGGGACCAAACAGCTGTGTAGCCTTAGCAAAAGCACTTATCAGCAAGGCTTAAGGGGGGAAAGGCAAAAAAGGGCTTTCATTTGTTGGGGAGTATAAAGCTACAGAACATTGGAAAATCCAAGTGAATGTGAATTTGTCTGACCTCTTGTCAGCCCACATCAGAATAAGAAGACTGATGGATGAAATGATGCACAAGGCAGCACTTTCTCACATGGATAGTCACAAAGCAGTCCAGACCATAATGCCATTGGGAGTCTTTGGTATGTACAGGAGGAGATACTTTGTGCAGTGGTTTGATTCTCTCATCACAGACGCAACATATTAGCAAAACCAGTAATGCTACTCTAGTTGGAAGTAAACAAGATTTCACTCTTTTTCCGGCTGCAGCACCCAGAACTGTTGGGTCTTTTTCAGCTAATCTTACCTGAAAAAGGCTAAAAACAACTTTTTTTAGCTTAAAAAAAAAAAAAAAAGATGGATTTCTGGAAGATACTTCAAAAGTGGTCAGACTTAAAAAAAATAAATCTGAAAATGGATGAATGAATAGGTAGATGGATGGATATTTAGATGGATGGGTGGATGGATGGATGGATATTTAGATGGATGGGTGGATGGATGGATGGATGGGTAGACTGACTGAGATATTGATGGAATAAAATCTGAAAGTATTTCCCATTACATAATTTACTTTTCCTTCTTATCTGGACATAAAAACACAAAACTGATGGCTCCTCCAGACTTTCCCATGTGAATGTGAAGGAACGCTGGGTAAATGTATGACATAAGCTTGTAGAAATGAGGCCATGGTGAAAGACAGGCAGGATCAAGGCTACAAGTGGTGAAACAATATATCAGACATATGACTTTCTCTTTTTTTTTTGGCCAGGCAACAAAATCACTGAACAACAGGTTAAAGTAATGATTTGTTTCTCAGCTCCTAGCAGGCGGTAGTGAAACAACTACCAGTGCAGTTAACAGTGAGAAAATTATTGACCACGTTTCACCAACGGGAGACTCTCCTCTGCCAGATGGCTTTGATTTGTATTCACAAATCCAAGTTGTTGCAGGCATCTGAATGAAGGCCAACATGTTGCTTCAAACAAAGTATGAAAACCCCGGAGACCAGTCCAGGGGAGGGCTTTTCCCACTCCCCATGAACACCCTACAGTTAATAATTTGCTATTGACTTGCAAATGGAAGACAGATGAAGCAAGTCATTTTTTCTTTTTTTTTTGACAAATTAGGAAAAGCAGCAGTGAACTTACCTGCACCGCCGTTAAAAGTAAATGAATAAAAACACAGAGAAAAGCTGGTTCTCTCAGTAGAATATATGCAGCGGGGTGATAAAAGTTATCACGTCTCCAAAGCAGCATGGTGCTCCCACAAAAGGCGGCGAGCCACCATGCAGTTTGTAATATGACAAATAAATAAATAAAAAATACTAAGAATACGA
This sequence comes from Girardinus metallicus, assembly GCA_903067095.1. NCBI lineage: Eukaryota > Metazoa > Chordata > Actinopteri > Cyprinodontiformes > Poeciliidae > Girardinus > Girardinus metallicus. The sequence continues at coordinate 18,932 of CAEGAE010061277.1, read as the reverse complement.
TGCATTTTCACATCATGCAGCATGAGATGAATGTAACAAACAGGTTCACCAACCATAGGGGATTCGACGCAAGACAAGACCGAAACGACAGAAGTAAAACAGGGGCGGAGCGGTGACATGTCGGGTGTGCGACTTCAGATCTCATGACAACACATCCCTCCGAGGTGTTTGTTCGGCTTGCTGAGCTCATCGGCGTCTGGTTCAGCGCTGACATGAACCTGCATACTAATGTCAGTGTCACCAATCTGTCAATCTGCCAGCTCTCCTACAGGAGAAAGCAGTTTGAGCCCGGGAAAAAAAAAAAAAAAAAAGAAAAAAAAAAAAGTAGAAGGTTTGTGCGTTTTGTTGAGATGCAACACTAGCTAAACGGCTTCCAAGCGCTTGGATATTTGTAGTTCCAATTCTACTTAAAAGGCATCAGTTGCTTTAACGTCAACCATATATGCCGGGGTGGACATTTGGAAATTTAATTCAGCTTGTTACAGATTTCCAACATAAAATGCAGCGTTCTTAAGCGGAAATATGGCAAAGAACTTCCAAAAAATAAAAAATTAAACTCCCTGTTTCTATTCAAGGGGGGCAACTCAGCTAAGGTTCTATGCAAATGTAGTCACTTCAATCTCCCATTAAGGCTGCATTAATGAGGCAGGTAAGACTCCTTTGAGAGTCTTTGCTCCCTCAGCTAAAAACCCAGAGAGAAGAGGTTCTGTTCATAAGGATCCTTTTCACATTTTGTGATGTTATTTCACTAGAATTTTATTTGATAGACCAGGAGTCTATAACACCAGTCCTCCAGTAAAACTGATTAGCATCTTTTGGATGCATCTCCGCTCAAACACACATGAACAAAGTTAACTGACAATTTGGCTCAGGTGTACTAACTAAAAATGTTGTGTTTTTGCAGTGTTCTGCCTTCTTTACTCTGACAGTTTGAAATAAAATTCAGAGTTGCCAATTGCCTCCAAAAGTCACATAGCTGCTAAATAGTAGAGAACATATAGGCAAGGACTGACTAGCAGCTTTCATTTCTTGCCACAGATTCCAAACTGGAATTACCGGCTGGACTTTGACTAGACCACTCCATATGTTGTTTTGACTTCTAGAAACATCCTCCTCCAGTCTTTTCCTTCCTCTGATTTTTGTCCAGGATTGCCCTGCATTTATCTAAATCAACTCTCATCGGCTTCCCTGCATTCCAGAATCCCCACATCATGATGCTGCCACCACCATGTTTCAGAGTGGTGGCTTTCCACCATATGTGGGCCACAAAAAATGTAATCTTGATGTAATCTGACCATTAGAGCCTACAGGAATTTCTTTTTACCACTCTTGTCAAAATGGCTTTTTTTGGACCATGATGAACAGTTGACCGGATTTTATTTAGGGGTAGCAGAGTAGATACTACAATCGAAGGCCACATTTTAATTTTCTCTACCACTTTGAAATTATGCACTACTTTTTGTTGGCTTGCGACATTAAAATACACTGAAGTTTGTGGATATAATATGACAAAATGTGAAAAAAATTCAAGAACCGTGAGAACTTTTTTAAGGCTCTCTACCTGCTACCTTTTAAAGTGGCTCAGATTTCACACCCTCATGCACACTGGTACAGTGCACTTCCCTTGCACACGGCGAGGTTGGTGATAATTTGTTTGTAAAGGATCAGACAGCAGACAGAACATGTTGGGGGGGGCGACCAGGACAAAGTGGAAACAGGGTGGGTTGATTCGCCAACAGTGAAGATGAACCCGGCGACGTGACGATGGGGGGGTGGGATTATAACGGGGGCAGATGTGGGCGGGAGGGTATGGCGTGGACGTTATGTTTTTTCCATAGACCATTTGTCATTCTTACCTCTAATTGGTGTACCACCTATGTGGGAGTAATTTAGATGAAAACAGGGTTGAGAGATTAGTTAGTAATCCACTTACAACAGCGGGAGAAAAAAAACATGTCTTCTGAAAAGCAACAGATAAAGAAAATGACAGAGTAGAGGCCACCTAAATGTGATTTAACAAAACTTAACACACTTAATCAATGCTACAAAATAAAGCAGGCGTGAATGTTGGAGAGTACAACAGAAAAACAGCAAAGCCTTTGAGAAGGATCCCTTCTGTCAGACGAACCCCTTGAAATATAATATTCCCCATTCTGCTTAAGGAGGAAACAACCCTGAACATGCTTACTTCACTCCAAAGCAGCTTTAAATTCACACAGAAAATGTTTTAATTATGCTTTCTGATTGACGTTGGCCTTCTCTCCCTTTTGCTGCTAGTAAAAAGGACATGGGTAATTACTGAAGAGAAGGCAGAGTAAATAGGGTGATGGACAAGAAGAAGTATTTATGTCGACCTTTTACAGAAAAGGAATTAGTATCTTTGCAGCATAAGATGAATCAGAGCCTTAAAAAGAAATAAAAAAAAAAGTGTTATATTAAAAACAACAATAATATTAATAATAATAACTTTGTGTGCCTTTTCTGTTCAGCCCTGGCAACAAATTAATGTGCGTCTTTTCTGCCAATGCAGAATTGGCCTAATTTTGTGTCATATTCAGTAATGTAAATCCTGATGCAGCAGCAGATGTCAGGAAAACGGTGGTGGATTAAAAGAAATGTTAGTCTGGGGGCATGGCATATCAGCACATTTTCAGGCACTCCAAATGTATGTGGAAAAGAAAACTAATTAAAAGTTGTTGCTGGAAGTGAAAAGGGAAAAAAAAATCTTTTCTCTTTTTCTGCACAATTTTATCCTTGCACTAAAAATATCAAACAATTAAGTAGCTGAGTTAGTATGCAGCTTCTACTATGTTATGATTTTACAGTGCCAATAACATGGACTGCTCTAGTACATTTCCAGCTTTTCCTTAAGTGGCTACGTCATCAAATTTTCCTGTATTTTTTTGTTTGTATTCATCTTCAGCTGTGTAGGATTAACTTGACCTCACGTTTTAGGCCACAAAGGGTTGTTGTAGATGGAGCAGAGACTGAGTGACACTACAGATGGCATCCTCAAAATAATTGTAATTGAAATATGGATTTATGTGGAGAAAAGTGAGAATTGCGTTTCCTCGATTATGTAAAGTAGGTTATCTTGGTGGTAATTATTCAAACTCCTCCACGGGTTGTTAGGTCAGTATGCTACTCTCAGATAGCATTTCTCATCCTTATTTTAGATGTAAACATTTATTTTTCACTCAAACTTGAGAGGTAAACTTTGTCATTACTGTTGTTAAGGTGGATATTGTGTTCTGCCTTGATACAAACATTCAAACTAAAGATTTCCACCTTTTAGCTAGGTTTTTTTCCTTTTTCTGCTGCCTTGTGTTTTTTTCTCAACTTTCTCATTTAAATAACTATCTTGAGCTGTAAGTCTCAACATGACTAAAAAACAGTGGGGGAAAAAATAATGATATATGCCCCCAAAGTATCTATTATCTTTGACCTTTTTGCTCCTCAGACCTGCAGACAAGTCTGACACTTCATAAGCTGCTCTTCCATTACAGAAGCCTCACAAAGTAAAACCTGCCTCTTATACAGTGAGGCTTTTACAACCACACAAAGTAAGGCCAGGCTTAGAGGAGAGTCAATGACTGAACCTGCTCCAAAACCCACTAATCTATCTACCACGCACACTACCCATCAAACCCAGGTCAAATAAGGCTGTTTATATATCAGTGAGACTGTTAGTGTGAACAAAGACTACCTCATTAGGTTAAGGTTGAAATCCTAGCTAATACATCATCTGCTGGCCTCATTGTGACCCAGCTGCATGTTTAAAAGAGGATTAGGGATTATTTAATAGGGTGAAATTTTCTCGCTCCATACTTCAAAAGGTTTTAAAAGTTCATGCGTCACTGTCAAAGACTGCAGGAACACGGAGACAGTGTCATTTCAACTTCAGTAACTGTAAGTGAGGACTGTGTGGTTGTGAAGAATAAAAGTCTAAGAAGTCAGCAAAGTAATCAAGGTGACAACGACGAGACGAGTAAAACTTTTCTATCCTTTGTGATGAAAGCAATGAATGAAATCACCGGTGACAACAAAGGCCTTTTGTTTTTCTCTCATTGGCCTCATGTCTGAACAGGATGTCTGCAGGTATGCAGTGACATCTCCCACCTTACAGCTTGGCTTTCTTGTGTTTACATTTGCAATAAGTCATGCTCAGCCATGAGATCAGATAAATCTTTACCTGAGCGGAGCTGTTTGATGCGCCCGTTGCTGCTGTTGATGTCTACAGGGAGCATGTCCTTGTACCACGAGATCTCCGGGTCCGGGTTCCCACCTGCAGCGCACAGCATCGTGGCGGTCCGGGTCTTTTCCACCACTTTCAGTTGAGGCCCCATGTCAATGGTGGGGAAGCCGGGCGGGATCTGGTTCTCTGAAAACGCGTAAGAGACAGATTTCTATTAAAGAACAAATACGGAGAATGAAGAGGAAAAAATAAACACAGTTGTCTTTCAAAGGATGTAAGAGGAGTTCATCAGAGTTCTTCAGCTGGCAAGGTCAGATATGAAGATGAAAGAAGAGCAAAAACACTTCAGGTGCCACAGGCCAAACAGTAATCTGAGCACATGCTCATGAACAGCTAATATTAGTGTGAGGGCACAAGGCACTACAGAGGAAAAACAGATCTGGGGCTGATTTGGATTAGATAACAACAAAAAAACAATCCTGTTAGTAGCTGATTATCATAGCAGGCTTATTACCCAGAGAGGGGAGTCTCAGGTTCAGACAGAGAAGTGATGGTTGCAATCTGCCTCTGGGCTCTCAAGCATAGATGAGATGCCTCAGGCTTAGAAAACTGAATAAACCAATTTGAATAATCCAGCTCGACATAATGAATGTAATGGAATATCCATGAAGTGATCATTAAACCAGAATTTGGCATTCTACTGGCAGAAAGTTGTGTTTTTCGGTCTGAACCCTGTTTTAAGTGTTGGCTTGACCCCATAGATACTTGTAATATCTTTTCCAGGCCTCGGTCTAACTAACAAAAATGTCAAGGAAGTGACGTATTGCCCCAAAAAATCTTTGCCACTGCCTGGCAGAGAAAGTAACTAGTACATTCCATGAAACGTCCAGAAAAGTCTCAAGTAAATACCAGAAAATATCTTGTAAGTTCTGGAAAATCTAAAAATGTTGGACAGCGTCTAATTACTTTTTAATTATATAGTGAGTTCTGGAAAATATCTTTAAATTTCCTTCAGAGTAGCTGGTAAAATTCTTGTAAAGTAACCAGAGTGCCTCGTAAAAGTTTCAGGAAAGTACCTTGTGAGTGCTGAAAAGAAACCATTAAGGTCTGGGACAGTGACAAATATGTTCTTGGAAAACATCAGCTTTTTTTGTATTGTTTGTTGCTCGTTACTTAAATCATACAACCAATTTTGAGGTGGCGTAACTGCCAAAATTGTGGCAGTTACTATCAAAACCACATAACCCTCTAATTAAAAGGAACGCAGAACGTTTGAGCAGCTATTAGAAACAAAGACAGAGTTTGGTTTAATAGAACAACAGGACAGAAAGAAAAACTTTGTAGGAAGTTGGTTCGGAGAGTAGTGAGAAGAAAGCATTAATATGTTAACAACACAATGAATCTCTTCAATTATTTCTCTTCATTGATTCAAATGTAGACAAGCTGTCAGCTTAATTGACAATATGCCATGTCAAACAGATGCCCAGCTACAAACAGATCAATGTCAGGCAAAGAGAGCCGGGCTGTGGGTGTGATGATAACTGTCACATTCATGTCTTTGAAGTACTTTCAGATCTGCAGTAGAAAGCCAAACTAAATCAAACAGATTCAAAGGCGAAAAGTTTGACGTTACTTTCATATCTGATTGCATCTGACCAAATTCTGGATTGTGCAACTGCACATCGGATTAGAGCACACGTCCATTACAATGTACCCAAACAAACAGCTGAGTCACTGGAGCCAAATCAGCTGCCTGGCATTTTTTTTATTATTATTATTTTGTAATATTAAAGGTGAAAGTTTCCACTCGCCACCCACCAGTGTACAAGTGTGGCTGTGATTAATTTCATTGCGTTGTGATCAGACCTTTTCAGCCTGATAAAGCCATGCAAATAATGAATTATTGTGCAAATATTTAGCTTATTGCTCCATCTGCATTAAGTCAAAAACATTTTATCTCAATGTGTCGATGTACAAGCAATAATCCTAAACTTATCAAAAGAAAAAGAAAATAATGACATAGCCTAATTGGGCTGAAAAACCACAATTATAGCCTCCACTTCAAATAAATAAAACCATCAAACATGGTATACATGATGGCCCTTGTAAAGTTTGATTACGAGGTTGCTCTTTAACAAGAAAAAATGTAGCGCTGTCTCTTCATTTGTTTCACTGGGTCCAAAGTGCCAACATAAATCAAGTGTTAATTATTAAGACTTCTGCCTGGGGTTACCATTAAAATACACATGGCAAAAGATTATGCAACAACAGACAAATAAAGAGCTGCTCTGGTGGATGACAATATTTATGCTAAGTGTGGGTAATAGTGTGAAAGTTAAAGCAACAAAGTTGGCTCATGAATTCATCTATCAATCAATTATCTATACCCACTTATCCTTTAAAGGCATAAGAGTGCCTGGAACCTGTCCGAGGTCACGTCAGGTAACAGGCAAGGTGAACGCTGGACAGGTTGCCAATCTGTCATGGAACAAGAAATTAATGAGCTAAAAGTTATGCTGATGGGCCATTAACAGACTGGCTCACTAAACATGACCTTCAAGGAAAGTAGGTGAAGAGAAAAATCAGAAATAAGCTGTCAGCATGTTATTTCAGGATACAGCTCAATCCTTAACTTTGACTTACAAACTGTGATTATAAATATGTAGCATTAACTGATAATCAACATGAATAGAAAAAAAATCCCTCCTTCATTTAAATTTATTGCACGTACATGTAGGACAAAAAAATACACTTTAGTTGTGATAAATGTCCTTCTGCATTTAATAATTCCACTAAGGTGTCTTTTCTTGGGTCTCTGTCTTTAGTAGACAACAATGGCGAGGCATGTTTGTTTTGTCTCCTTTGGTGATTTGCTTATTTCAGTGTGAAATAATATTGATTTTAGCCAGATCTACAACAGTACGGAGTATTCTGCCATCCATCTCCTATGCACATAAATAAACAATTAGCTTAACAGAAACTGAAAGGGCAACACTGCCTTCAGCCTGAACAAGGGTGGTTGAAAAGACACAGTGCAAAAGTCACCTACATGTTAGCAGTTTATTCTTTCAATGGGCAAACAAAGCCTTTCTCTAAACATCTTTATTCAGTCTAAATTTGGAAAGGACCTACAGGCTAGAGAAATCTCATTTTCAAAGCCTTTTTATGGGCTAATTAAAGACAAGGACGCGCTACTGTTAAATAGCCATAAAAAGAAATTCACACACATCCAGTCTTTGCAGGGATGCTTTGAATACATCATAATCTCATATTTTATTAAGTAGGCCCACAAGTCCAGCAATACCTCCATCTTGTCTGAGCCAGACATCCATATGTAAACCTATATGACCTGAGCATAAAAGGTGGATGGGTGTTGTTTTGTTCTCCTCGCCAGTAGAACAGTTGTTTCTCCTTTCACCCTTGTGTTTGGCCCGTAGCCCAGACTGTCTCATGTTCAGACCCAGGTGAATATGAGAGATCTTTGAGGTGAGGCTTACTTCCTCTGCAACCATACAGAATTAGTTTCCAGACATCCCAAATGATACCGCTACAGAAGAGGATACCGCTATAATATAGTCTACTTGGCCGGACAGTTTGTTATTGAATGAGTAGTGGTAGGAGTATTGATGCTCCCCGTGTTCCTCTGTGGTTTGCTCTCTCTCTTACGTTTGAAAAGAAAAAAAAAAGAAAAAAAAAGAGAAGGACAACATTGGAGTGAGATGGATGCAGTCAGGAAGGGGAGGAGAGAGCAAAACAACTTACATAATCTTATGAATACAATTTTTCGAATCAGAGCATATCCAAGAGGAAACGTTAAAATGCACATTTCTGTGGAAAAGGATAACAGATCCCTGAGCTGTTCTACTTCTGAGAAAAAGAGTGGGAAAACCACTGAATTATGCTAAACCTTGAGGGGGATGAACTCCACTCTCACCTACTTACAAAACGCTTTGAATATTTTCATCATGTGTCACCTCGGAGGATATCCCTCTGAGGCTGGACCCAGTTTCCTCATGTATGCCTTCAGTGGGCAGCGTCTGTGGGGTCTGCTGGTGGTTGTGTCCCTGACAATACTCTAAGATTGATTGTGTAGTGACGCAGCAACTCTATTCCCCACTCAATTTGGGGAGTCTAATGCATTGATACCTTTAAAAGATCGCTTTTGCATGCTATTAGGAGTATTGTACTGCTAATTAATTGATGATGACACACTGCAATTTCACATTTTAATAGCCAAGAATAATCCTAATGTGAAATTATCATAATAGGGAGGCGGGAAAAAATAGGAATCTAGAAATTTAACATTAGTTGACAGTGCTACAAAAGGCATTTGCACTTCATGGATTTATTCTTTTTGTGCTTTTGTTTTGTCACACAGACTATTCAAATCAAACAAAGTTAAATATCAGACAAAAATAAGCGTAGGAAATAAAGTTTTGGAGAGCAGGTTTTATTTAGCAAGTCTTTGTTTAATAACTGGTTGTAATTATTCTTCGCAGGAGTAACGTGAAAGCATTTAGTCTTTCATGTCACTGTGGAGGAATGTCGGGCTACTCTTCTTTGTTTTACAGTATCGTTTTAATTGAATCAAATTGAAGGGTTTTTCAATGGGACTGATTGCTTCAGTTATTGTTACTTTGGCTTCTTCTGGGGCAGAATTATGTCACACATCTCACATCCACACTGCAAAGGTGGTATAAAATGTCACATAACCGTTCAGACTGCAGGCACTTAAACTATTGGACACGTATCCATTTTAGCAACACATGGAAACTGTGCAAATCAGATTTTTGGGGAAGGGAAATTGGACAGTTCAGACAGCAATAAAAAAAAGTCAGATATTGGTCAAATATGGGCAAACAAAAAGCCCATTTCGGTTGCCTGCTGTGTGAACATAATCCATGTTTGACTGCAGTTGAATTGTTACGAATTTTTTGTCACAATGCTTCCCTGGAAAGATTCAACTCCGTTCCATGTTTTCTCTATTTGTGGACAACTATTGTGTTTCACCAGAGTCTCAACGCTCTAGAACAGCATCATAGCCCTTTCCAGACTGACAGATGTCAATGATTTAGTTTTCTGATTTTTTAAAGATCCTTTATGCTACTACCTGCTGTCAGACAGGTTCTTTTCAATGGATCTAGTTGAGTAATGCTCGATTATCTGAAGAGCTCAACAGTAAGGCAAGTAAAAACAGAGGAAATCTGCTTGACACATCAACCTAATTTTGATTCAATCTCAGATGGAAAATTGCTGTCAATTACACCAAGCGCGTTACCTTGGGAGGACTGAAAAGTCTATCAAGTCTTCTTTGAAGTGAACTTTCATCTATTCCCTCCTTACGCTCTCATACCTACAGCAGTATTTAAGTTTGCAACACACTTACCAGATGAAATAAAAGCTTTCCCCTACTGGGAGAAAAAGCTACTTATACTATCGTTATTTGGGGGATGAGGTTTTTTTTTCCTCCACAGAATGAAATGGGAAGATACATCCCACCTGACCTACTTGTATTGTTGCATGGAAAAATTTATGATTAACATTATTGGCAAATGTTGGCGGGCTGTGAAAAATGCAAACCGATGTTAAAACGGGGTTAGAGACCCCAAAGGAGTTATTACACGAGTCAGCGGCTCTGTCATATCAGGAAGCACAAACAGGGAATAATTTAAAAGCTGCTGCACAGCTTACACAGTGCTGTGTCCTTGACTTCTGCTTAATGTCTGCATAGCAGGTGAAACATTAAAAACACAAGTTTTTCTTACAGTGTGTATGATTAGGAGAAGGTGACCGAGGTGTTTCGACCCCTCTAATAAGTTAAACTACAGACTAGAGTATTTATGCCCAAAGGGGAAACAGCATTAATGAGCTTTGCAGTAGCTGTCGCAGCAAACACACACCTCCCTCCACAACAACTTAAACTTTGTTAAAAATGTACAAAAAGCATTGAAATAAATGATTATGATAACCTGGTGACCTCTAGATGCATTGCCCTGCTGCTTTTCTCCAACACTGTGGTACGAAGATTTCTTCAACTAAAATTTCCTTTGGTTGTTTTCAATATTTTAATCAATATTCTTATTGCAGATATGAGTTTAAATAAGTAGTTAATTTCTTATGACAATGTCTTGTTTTATCAAGACAAATCATCTTTGTTTAATTTGCAGGTTTTCCTGTTTTTCCCATTTTGTGAGAGGCTAAGAGAAAAGTTCCTCTGTGCCATATTAGAAAATTGAAGCATAAGCTATAAAAATATAACAGCGGCATCCATTTTAAAGGAATTGTTTGAATAGTGTGCTATTTTTACTTCTTAGCAAAATATTGGATTTTCTCCACACTGAACAAATGATCAAATTAAAGGTTGAAAGATTTTCAGTGTTGGATTATACTTCTACAATACAGCTCAAATAAGTGACTATAACTGAATTACACCACAACATAATAAATGTATAGATAAAAAAAAACCTCTGGGAAATTTTTTTATTGTATGCTCAAATGTTTTGCTATAAACTAAAATGAGGGTGTCTGTTTTTTATCGCTTTGTCAGCAGGACCTTTGTTCTCCACCAGCAGAACTACACATAACTGGACCACAGATATGGGCGGAGGGTTGGTTAGGAGCCAGATTCTGGTAGCCATCTCCTTTCACATGAAGATAACATATTACCTTCACTTGAAAGGTATGTTACTTTATCTTGCCGAGTTGCCAAAAGTCACATCAGATAACCATTTCCAACTAAAACATTAAAGACTAAGTAAAATAACTAAAGCATCACTTTAGTTAGCTTCACTTTTTATTTTATTATAGTTGGGGGTGTCAATAAATGTGATGTGGGTTGTCATGCTACTCGAATTAAAGGATTTCTTTCATTTATTTTGTGGCACAAAAGAATTTATGCATAGTTCCCACAACTTCTTACAAATGTTGAAGGTGCTATTGAGGATTAAAAGGAAAATATTGACATGATCTTTGAATCCAACAAAAAATTGTCTAAATGTATGGTTTTCACATCTTTAACACAAGTTTTTTTAAACACCTTATCTGGAGGATCTTTGCTGAAGCAGAATAAATATACAAATAATCCAACGAAAATGGAAAGTTTGAAGGAATTTCATAGTTAGTAAATATTCATTAAAATACTGTGACCTTTGCAGCTTATTTGCAAATGTTTAGACATTTTTTAAAATTTATTTATCAGGTTAAAGTCACAGCAAAAAGTGAGAATCTAAAGGTTTATACAGACATTGGACAAAGTCTGTGTCCTTGGTTTTTAGTTAAAAAAAGAGAAAATCCAAAGGCTCTTTTGTTGGATTCAAAGGTCATGTCAAGTTACCAGGAAATATTTGCGGTGCCCCGTCTGTCTGCGTCTACAACTGGAACTTCTGTGTCTGGTCTTGTCTGCTAATTTTCCATCCTGAGCAGACAAAGACGAGCCTTTGTTCTAAACTCTTAAAAGGGAGAAGATAAAAGATGAGTAAAATCTGGAGAGAAAAACAGGCAAATAGTGCGAGCAATGTGGGTTGATGTTTGGCAAGATAGAGGGAATTTTTGATAAAAAACTTCTTGAGTGACTTATATAAAATAGATAATAATATAAAGCTCCACTTCATTGTCTACTGCAGGTAGACAATGAAGTAAAGACAAACTCACTTGATGATGTCAAAAAGGATACACAATAGCTGCAGCAAAAAATATATTAAATACTCATTCTTACAGGTATATTTATAGCAGTCTGGCATGTGTGTAATAATACATTCGGCTCACTAGACGAGATGACACTGTGCTATAAAAAATAAGATTTTAGGAAAGCTAAAAGTACCCATTTTTTATCTTTACAAATAGAGAAAAGGTTTAAAAAATGTCTTAAAGAATATGTAATCAGTGCAGAAGATTTCAGTTCAGTTTGGCCAAGAAAAGGTGATTTCTATCGCTCATCTCTTTCTAAGCATTAAAACACATTTTAACAAACACAACAAAAATATAATAAATCTGAAGAACATCTGTTTAGGTTTGATTATCAAAGAAGAGTGCTGTGAAAAAAGTATCTGTCCCCTTCAACTTTTACTTTTTTGTTACACTCACATGCCTTCACATCATCAATTCAATTTGGATATCAGAAAAATATTATGTGAGTGAAAACAAAACGTAATCCTCAAATAAAAAACAAAGGATTTGGAGTGGCCTAGTCAAATTCCTTGATTAATTCCAGAAGTGGGTGGAGTACTCAAAAATGATGCCCAAGTAAAAATAAAAGTAGCCATCTAAGAAACTGCACAAGCAAGAATAGAACAGTGTTTGGTAAAAAGTCTACTCTAATAGTCAGTGACTGATCATAACATCAGTCATTTAATATTTAATAATGACAACATCAGACAGACCAAAATACGAAATTCTATCAAAATGTTGGTATTTTAAAGACCAAAATGAACATGGCTCATATAAATAACAGAGGTACAAAATAACAAAATCAGATTTAAGTTTTTTTTCTCCAAATCAATTTGTGTGAATATAAAACTTTAACAAAAACTGCAGGTGTGTGTTTGTGTCTGGTATATTTTTCCTGTTCCTGGACATCCTTGCAGAATATACAAAAATTGTACTCAAGTGAGAGTAGCGATACTTCATAATAACATTACTCAAGTAAAACATACAGCATAGTAAAAATACTCTTAAGAGTAAATGTTTTCAAAAAGTTATTCAAGTGAATGTAACTAGTTACTATCCAACTGTGCTTAATTCCAACTGAGATGCATTGGTGTGACCTTAAACAAGTCGTTCGTGCTTGACAAAAATCTCCAGTGTGGCTGAATTAAAACATTTCTGGAAAGACGGTGTGAAGTCTGTACAAGGACAAACACTTTTCCACAGAACTTGTAGTGATTTCACTTGTTTTGATGAAAAATATCTTATTGTTTTAACAGCCCTGCAAACCTACTAACTATCTGCTGCATGGAAACCGCCTAATCCTGCCAATGACCTCATGAAGTGCTGAATATGAGTTTTAGTAACAAGGTTGGCATGTTTTTAACCAGACTCATTTAATACATGGCCTGGGTTTGCAAATGAGTAAAGCCAGTAGCAGAGCCAGTAAAAAAAAAAAGAAAAACAACCATCAGTTAGGCACACATAAACTGGTTCTTCCATGTCAGGGAAACACAAATAGGGCCATTGTTCTCTCAACAGACATCTATCACGCAAAGAGTCATTCTGCAAACTCTGAGTTTACGCTGGCTGTAGCAGAAAAAAAGGAAAGAAAAGGGTCGGACTTAGTGGGATTTTGTTCTAGCGCCGATTAATTAGGGTACCGGTGGCGGGTCTAGATTACACACAAAGGGCACGGAGAAATTCGCAAAATATTTTATTGGAATAAAAATGTCCTAATGAAACTTTAATTGGGTAAATTTAACAAGTATTCATAAATCACTGTGTCAAAGAGGTATGCCTCTGTGACAGACACAGGCAGGTAGATTTAGATAAGAGGAGAGAGTAAAACAAGTAAAAAGAAGAGAGGAAGGGAGGAGAAGAGGAGGGGTGCATGCCAACCTCCTGCCAGCTCCAATTACCAGTGTGAGTGGAGCGTGGCAGCAAGGGCGATGGGTCTAATCAGAGCCCCGCTGAAAGAGACCCATCCCTGCACCTCCTGTCCCAGTGGGAGGCTGCTGGAGCTCAATCCCGCACTAACGTCAGCCAGCGTCCCCCACCCCAGCCACCCACAACCCAAACACACTCATCTGAAAGAGGGCAAACACTCCAGACACCCCGCTTCCTCTCTAACAGGGGAGCCCTGACACGGTGGCAGATGACACAACTCTCGCCTGCCTCATCTCCATATCTGCCTTCCTCCTTATAGTCTTAAGTATGAGGAGAGGGTGAATGTCATGTGCTGCCATGAATCTTTTAAGTAAGGATGTTGCAGAGAAAATTAATGTTATGAAACATGGAGGGGGAGCATATGGCTTGGAATATTAATGAGGACACGCTGTTACGACTTGATGAGGACTCGCATCATTGCGCATCAATAGTTAACCTGATATAGCTTCATGTTTGGCCTAACATATAAAAGTTATTTGGACTGCTTTATATATGTCACATTTCTTAAAATGAAATGAGAAGTGAAAGGTCCCTTATGATACTCAGAGTTGTATTCCACAGTGCCACCATTAGTAGCACAGTTCTACAAAACATCATCTTCATTTTCATCTCCTCAGAGTCAATACCTTGCAAAACAACCTATAGCTCCAAGTCTTTTGGGAATATGTCTCTTAAACTTCTTCACAACATTTGTCTTCATGATGCTCTTTATTTATTAATGTTCTTACCAAACACCTGGATTCACACTGACATTAAACTACACAGAGAAGGACACGTCACATGCATTACTTTGTGTTGGCCTACCACATGAAATCCCAAAACGGCTGCAGTTGTAACAAAACAAAATGTGAAGAAGCTCAGGTTATCTGAATGTTTCCCTCTGAGCCAGTCTCCTTTGATCATATGAACCAAAAAGATCCACAATGGCAGAACCTCATGAAATATTACTGCTCTAAAATCTACTTTTAAACATACATCACTGCAGCGCCTATTGAAAACAGCTCTCTCAAAGACTATGAAGGCCATTCTGCTCTTAATGTTTTAAAAATGGATCCATCGTTCTACATTTGTTACGCTTAAGAACTAAAACTACTTCAGCACTTCCAATTTGTTTAACTGATGAATTTTTAATTGTTCTCCTTTATGGAAGTCCAACCTTTGAGGCAAACTAAATATAGCGCATTAAATCTGGCCTGTCTCCGCTGGTCTTGAGTCGAGCTGGCACAGCAAAGCATGGGAGCAGGGTGCATCAAACAAAACACATGGCCTGCAGCTGTTTCTTGGCCAGAACGTCGTCGAGACAGACATTTGCATCTGCCTGAGATGCGGAAGTGTTTGAGAGGTGTCAGCGGGGTGGCAGGAGGTGCAAACAGAACAGCCAAAGCTAACACGAAGCTGGAAAAAGGCCCCTGTAACGGCTGGGCTTACTGGCAGCGTGTCAGCGAGTTCACTAGGACAAGTACAAAAGGCGCTGGAGATGTTACATTAAGTTAAAAACAGTAGCAATTGCAAAAAAATCTGGGAACACTTTCAGACACATTAACAGCACACAGTTAAAGCTGTTACTTATCAACCTGCTCCTTAGTTTCTGTCAGCTTTCCCTCGCTACAGTGGAAAAAGGTCCAGCTCTGTGTCGAGGTTTTTCCACCTTTAATGTGACAGCCGTCACTGAAAGATTCATCAAGTGAAAGCCAAACAAATCTGTTCGAACACATGTGAGGGCCTGCCAGTTTTAGATGCGTCACTGCACATTAGCCATTTGATTAGCTGGGTTGGACCTGAAACATGTCCAAAGGCTGAAATTGTCCTCAAGCACTAGAGTTTGATTTCCTTGTGTTAGGAGGAAAAGGAAATCTAAAAAAGAAATGGAAGTGCAGTAATAACTCGACCCAAGATTGCTACAAAAGCAGAAAGTGGGCTATTGCGCTAGGCATCCTGGGTGAATACAACCAAAACAAACCTGTTTGTTAAAGGCAGGAATGGCTTGCTGTGTTTTGCAAAAGACAAAAGAGAAATCCTACAACCGCTAAAATCTGACGCCACCCAGTTTTGTTTACATTTCATGAAGCAGGTAGTAGAGTTCATGTCTTCTTTCGTGGTTTGTGTCGTTCCCTTCAATGGTTTTTGTTGCAGCGCCACCATTGGTGAGTGGAGGAACATGTTTTTCAATTAGTTTGGATTGTTTGATACAATGTAGTGAGAAAGTGAACTGTAGCAGCTGAAAATGTAACAAATATTTCATTTTTGGTCTCCAGTTGAACCGAGTCTACTGGACCATCAGGTGTGACAACATCCTAGAGTTGCACAATATATCAAATTGCAATTGCCTTTGCAATATCAATGTGTGCAATATTGCAATCAAAAAAAGGACTGCTTGGATGCAACACTTGGTGAGATATCATTTTTCTAGTGCCATGCACATACATTTTACAGGCTTCAAATCAGTCCAGAGAAGGAAATAAAAACAAATCCTCAGCTTCACACATAACATGATGCAGTTAAGATGCACATCAATAATTCAAGAACACACGTGAGAGCAGAAAGATTACTAAAACTGGACGGTTCTCCAACATAAACTGGAAACTGGTCAGTGAGGACACCAAGAGCCTGACAGCAACTCTGGCCAGTACTGGTTATGTTGTATAAATAAACATAATCTGTTGTTTCCTGGGCTGAGCAGAAGCCTTTTCTTCAAAATGTGTCCCAAACACAACTAAAGATAAATAAATACCATTCAATCTTGAGTGTAGAAAGTTGAAGGTGAAGATGGATTTCCGTTATAAGCATGACAGTAGCATTCAAAACAACAACAGAAAGGCTTCATCAAAGGAAAATTAAGGTTTTGGAAAGGCCAGGGTTCAAAATCAGTGAGGTCACTTGAAGAAGATTTCAACATCTGACAGACGTGGAGAACTTCTACCAAGTAGAATGGGCAAATATCAAGTTAAAATGTGAGCTTCTGATGGAGTCCTATCAAAGACAACTGAAAGCTGAAAATGAATCAAAGGATGTTTCAACAAAGTATTAGTTCAAGGGTGTGCACTTTTTTATTCTTTATATTTTCCACTCAAACAAATTTGATTGCACAGGAAAAATGTCACATTATGTTAAGATGATGAAAATTTCAGAAATAATTCATTATGGTATATTTTTTTTACACTACAAAAACACAATATTTTACCAGAAATAATTTTGCATGGTTTGCATGGCAGATTTTTTTTTTTATATCTTCTGTATGTGCTTGACAGAGCCTCTGGCTATTTTTGCTGTGTGTTTATACAGACATATGGCCCAAAACACAAAGTAATAGGCTCTTCAGAAAGGCAGACTGACCTGACTGGTAGTCACGTAACTGCTTCTATGCATTTTGACTTGCAAAGCATCAGAGTTTCCTCACATGTTTGCCACGGAGGGCATGTGAGCCGGGCTTCCCGCTGCCGAGGTCTCCTCAGCGGGGACGACGCGGCTCGCCCCAACATCAAAGACCCCAAACGAGGAGATCATTGATGTAATGCTGTTGTAATGACATGAAGTAAAAAAAAAAAAATACAAAAAAAAAAAATCCAGAAACTCTCCACGGAGAATAAAGTAAAAGACGAGATGCAAATACCGACTGAGATAATTATCTTCACAGTTGAGTCGGTGGGGTGATTAAATGGCAGCCTTACGAGTCAGCTCACAACGCCTGGGATCAGGTAGCAGAATGCAACTATACGACGCGCATTCAAATGAACAACGAACATCTTGTCAAGTCGGCTTTGTCTGGCACGCCACCTCTCCGAGGCCAGGGTGTTGTTGCAGTTGCCATAGTGATAGCTGTGATTCAAACAAATAGGCCCCGGGAAATATGAGCTGCGTGCACAGACACACCTGCACGCAACGGACCATCATAAAAGACACAGCCATAACAAAAACACTCCTAATGCTGTTGTTAATACAAACCCGCGTGGTTGTGGTGGTATCGCTGCCCGCCGATGCCTCTGTTTATCCAGAAAAAGGGGCTGTAATGCATGTCATGACCTTTGTAATAATATACTCTTTTTGTCTAGCTGAGAAGAACATTTGGCCTTGCTTCCTCGCCTACAGGCACATAATCGATAACAGTCATCTAAATCCCCCCTCGAAGACACCTCCTTCCATCCCTTTTTCTTTTTTTTTAATCATTTCTCAGATTTATCTTATCTTCTCCTTCTTTCTCACACCTAATATCATACTTCCTCCGTCGTCAGGATGATCTACAGCCCTGCCAGATGCCCCCATGCCTGTTATTTATGCTGCGCCGCGCCCGTTAGTACATCACCCAGGCCTCTAACCCCTTACTGCGACCCAGGGGTGGTCCTCTGAATTTTGCATGGTTATGCTGACGGAGTCACCTTGGGGGACAAGTGCCGCAGCACAGAATCACACCCTCCATTAACTGGGCCTGTTTGAGCAGCTCTCGCTTTGGGCTCGACTCTCTTGCCTTCTGATCATGCTAACAGGAGGCTGATTGAAGACCCTTGAAATTATGGCGTTACACAGTACACGGTTTGTGGTTTACCGTTCATTTTAATGTTACTGCCTCTATGATAGGAAATGAGTAAATCCTCCAGGATGTTGCAATTTTTGTTTTTTGTGATTGCTGCAGAGTAAAATTACTGATTTTACATCACCTATTTAGTAAAAGTTCTACATTTGGTTAACCTTTAGTTCTGCCATAACATGATTTTACAAAACAGTTCAAACTGCTGGACATAATCTTTCATAATCTTTCCCTGCTTAAAAGACAGGATTTTAACATAGCTAATAATTAAAGTGCAACTAACATTTTTGAGAATTGCCTCGAAATGGAACTCCAGATAAAAAAGCTCATCCTCTGAGCTCGGGTCCTCTACCAGAGGCCTGGGAGCTTGAGATGTCTGATGTTGTTCCTGGGATCTGTTGTAGCCACTGCTCCAGTTTGGGGGTGACTGCCCCGAGGGCCCCGATGACCTCTGCTCTTTATCCACCACCATTACCATCTTGTCTGTCTGGAAGTCTGGAGTTGTAGTTAACTCCCCCCTGACCTTACATCCGGGCTCCTCCCTATTGCATTTGTGTTGTATCTCGTCAATCTCAAGTTGTGATAGCAGTTGCCGTTTGCGGATGTTGGAACACTGAGCTACTA
>CAEGAE010061276.1:0-20458 GCA_903067095.1 Girardinus metallicus | reverse complement strand
CCACGGTACCGCCACTCACTGCAGCTGCCGTCGTCTTAACGAGCTTCTTACCGGCGCTGGCTGGACGAGTTTTCACTGTAGCTCCAAAGTAGCAATACTGGCACGGCTTTCTTCTTACAGGCTCTTTATTAAACGCCGTGAAAACTACAGAAACAAAGGACAAAACTTTAGACAGATACATTTACAGACAGACAGCTAACATATGCTTAACAGAAATTACCTCGTGGCCGCCTGCCACTTCGGAGGTGAAAAAATCTTTACAGCCAAGTCTCGCAGTCCAACAAACACACTCAAATCTCGCGATAACAAAAAAAATAACTGAAGACAAAATAAAATACAATCATTTCACATAAAACTCAAAACGTGAACCAAAGAACTTAAAATACATTATCTTATTGACACTTACATTCCCTTTGCAAAAACATAAAACGCTCTGTTAGCCGACTGGCCACTGATCATTTTCAGCGTCGCTGGAAACCCAAATATCAACTTTTTAAAATGTTTGGCATCACATGAAGAAACCGGGAGCCTGTGCTAAACGAACTCATGGTTGTTGTTTTGAAGGAGCTTTAAAAATAAATTCGACTGATTTGAATTTTCTTTTGAGTCAAAGTCAAGTTGTTGATTTCGATACGGGATTAGGAATATTTGGAAAAGCTAAAAAAGAGTTTTCCAAACCAGTTTTCTCTGCTTGTTGCTTAGATTATGAGAGCAACAGTTACAGATATGAATATTTAGCATTACAATTATGCAAACATTAAGGTTACTTTGCTTCATTTTCCTCTTTGTTCTGAGTTTTCTGCTTCTGGGCTTCATTGTTTTCGCCTTTAATGGGACGTTTTAGACCATCGCTCATTTTCCCTGGAGCCGGACAGGATGTTTATCTATTAGACCTCAGGATCTGTTTCCTGAGGATTCAACCTTCAGCAGGCTGCAACTTTCTGTTTGCTTCCTGCTAAAACACACAATGGCAGCGATTTTACACCTTAATCTCACATGATGATTTACTGGAGAGCAATAAAAGCTTTTACTGGAGGGTTTGCGTTAAAATGAGAATATTTTAAAATGATAGATATTTGCAGTTGATTGTAATTTAGTTAAAAGGAAAGAAATTACCAAACCGAAAGTCTGTTTCTATGGAACAAATTTGCGCCAAAAAAGTCTGAAAAGTTGAAAATTTGCCAGAAAAAAAAAATGTTTAAGTTTTGAGATTAATCTTAGAATTGTTTTTAGAAGAAATGATGCCATTTCTGAGCTCCAAAAGTAAAATAATTGCTTGAAATTATTTTGGGATTAATCCCAGAAAGTTTTCTAAAAAAATATATGGAAAAGTCAAAATTTTTCAATTTTTCAAATTCAGAAATTTCCATGTTTTTCTAGAAATTTTCTGAGGTTTCCGAGATAAATTTTTGGAGCATCGTGCTTCTTGGCTGATTTAATATTTTAAAGTTTTTCCTGTCTAACGGGGAGAAAACAAAGAGAAAATCGATGTTTTCTCTGCTGCTCCACGCAGAGAAAACCCGCATTTCAGCGCAGAGTTTCTGCACAATCGCAGGAAAACTCTGAGTCAGCGGCTCAGACCGACTGAGGAGCCGCGGCTTGTCGTCTGCCGGTACGGGAGCCGGGAGGAAGCGGCTGGATCCATAAACATTCCGGTCTGATCGGCTGAGTGACGGAGCGGACCGGACCGGAGCGGACCGGACCGAACCGGACCGGACCGGAGCGGACCGGAGCGGACCGGACCGGAGCGGACCGGACCGGACCGGAGCGGACCGGAGCGGACCGGAGCGGACCGGACCGGACCGGACCGGAGCGGACCGGAGCGGACCGGACCGGAGCGGACCGGAGCGGACCGGACCGGAGCGGACCGGACACCACGCTGCCGACTTGAACTCTTAAAATTGAAAATTACTTGATAAAGTGAAACGTTTTTGCAAAGAAATATCATTAATTTAATATGTCAGATGGGACAAAGTCAAGAAGTTTAAAGTTTTTCTTATTCTGAATTTTGTATGTTTACTTGTTCGGTAGTAAAGTAAACATGCAATATTTTAATAAAACAAACAAATTATTGTAGGTCTGAAAAAGAAACTCAGACGGTTGGTGTACAGTGGTGGTGCTCAAAGGGCGGTCCGGGGGCCAACTGAGGTTCAAAGCTGACACAAATTTGTCCCGTCTCGCGATTTTTTCCCCCTTGGTTTTTCAAAACAAAAAAAGAAAAACGTTAAAAATTTTGATTAATCTCAAAATTTCACATTTTTTTCTGCCAAATTTGAAACTTTTCAAACTCAGACTTTCAGAAGTTTATTTCTGCTTGTCTCCTTCAGCTCCGCCGGCCGTTTTCTCAAGACAACCAGTTGCTCTCAAGAAAGAAACTGTTCTTTTCTGCAGATCACAGCGACCGGTGTGCTGACCCGACTCCATTTTTAAAAATGCACGTCGTTGTGCCAGAGTGAGAATTCAACTCGTCGCCATGCTGAGAATGTCCGCTCTGGGCCTCCGTAGGGTGGTTCTGTTTTGTGAGGTCCAGTGGGACCGGCTCCAGCTGAATGTTGGGACTCATCCAGCGTCGCTGACAGATTTAGCACGGAGCTGAATCCCTGAACCACTGGTGTCAAATCCAAGGGCAAAGGAAGTCCGGCTGTTGCAGCGGTGCTGTTTACGTTGCCATGGATACGCAGCCTGCAGAGCTGCAGAGCGTTGTAGCGGCACTGCTGCCTGCAGCGCTACAGGACAGACGGACAGCGAGCCGCCAGCAGCCTTTAGGCTCCCAGAAGAGCCGCGGCCGCATTTAGACCGACGCAGGAAGAGCCGGATGAGTGAAGCAGAAAGCTGCTGACCTCTTAGGAAACAAAATGGAGTCCCTGAGCCGGATGCAAATCTTTACGTCCAGATTTTATAAATGAACTCACGCTGGATCGGAACTTTTTAAAGCCACAAAAACACAAAATCTCACCAGTAAATTACAGATATTAGTGAAAATATCTTGGAATAAGACAAAACTAGAAGCTTGTTTTAAATCAATCGTCTCATTTTGTAAGTAAAACAAGCTTTTAAACTTATTCAATAAATACTGACTTAAAAAACTCCCAAGACATTCTGAGCTTCGTCTTATTTCAAATGGACTAAAAGACATTCGCAGTAGAAGACAGACAAAAATATTTGGTAAGATTTTGTGTTTTTGCTGTTTTCCCACCTGATCGTTTTGATTTTAGTCTCTTTTCTCCTCAGCATCGTTTCCACATCCTGTCAGGACAAACCGAGTCCAAACGGCTGCATTAGTCCAAATAAAAATAATAACAGTTTGTATTTAATCATCAGCGACTCTGGAGGAAACAAGCTGTTGGGGTAAAATGTCACATCCGCCACAGTAAATCCCTCCCAGTGTTTCCCAGGAATCTGAAGACTCAGACGTCTGCAGCTGTCAGAGCAGAGCGGCGGGAAACAGAGGGGGTGTAAAAGAAGCAGTTACAGTTTCAGACAGACAGGAACGGAAAAAAGTCAAAACAATGAAGTCGTAATAACAGGAGGCAGAATTTGCACTATTACTAGAATAAAATTGTAATAACCCGACAATAAAGTCATACAGAGAGAATAGGCAGGATAATGTTTAAATGAAGTTGCAATAATTCAAGAAAAAGTCATATTACCAAAATAAATGTGTAATAATACAAAGAGGAAAAACTTGCATAACAAAGTTGTAATATGAAAAAAGAACAAAGTCATGAAAGTTCTAGAAAAAAGTCGCCTGAAGTTAAAAGTAACTGAATAAATTCGTCATTTTTTTTTAATTCCTACCCAAAAAAATACTAAATAAAAACGAGGAATGTTGGGGATCTGGTGAAGTCATACTTTGTGTAAGTTTTATAGACAAGAAAATATTTCATCTTTTAACATCATCGCCATCAAATTAGGATCAGCAGCAGAACTTTGAGACGGGAACACGAGGAAGAACGGCTGAGACCGAGCCGGGTCAAAGGTCAAAGCTGCAAAACGTTTCCCCGTAATTTCACAGCATTTTGCTGCTAATATTATGGCTAATGAAATATCTTAGCCTGAGCCTCATGGTTGTTAATAAAAACACATTTTGCACAAATTCATGTACATAAACCTAACAGATATAATGAAGAACCTAAAGAAAACGTGTGGCGAGTCGGGACCAATGTGGGGGGGGGAAAGAGCCGATTTCCACTAAAACAATCCGACATTTTCTAGAAAAAAGACGAAGAGGCTTCTCAGCCCAAGGAAATTTGCAAGAAAATTTTCAGAAATGTTGAGATTAATCTCAAGAATTTTCCAGAAAATTTTTTTTTAATTTCTGAGCTACAAAAGTAAAAAAATTTGCAAGTAAAAAAACTGAAATTTTGAGATTAATATCAGAGATTTTCTAGTAAAAACTTGCAAAATTTTGCTCCAAAAATTGGGGGGGGGGGAAGGAAATTTCTTAGTTTGAATAAAGTTGAAAATTTTCAAGAGTAAAAAAAAAAGATTCACTTTTGAAACTCAAATGTCAAAAGTGGATAAATCTAAAAATTTAAAATCTTAAACTTTTCAAACAAAAAAAAAAAAAAAAAAAAATCCTTGGCATTTTCCAGAAAATCTCAAAACGTTTTTTGGCTGAAATTTGCTCCTTTTTCTGTCCGACACGAGGAAACGGCTGCAGAGAAAGAAACATTTTTAGTCTCCAGTCCTCGCAGCGCGTCGGTGAACTCCTGACCTCGTTAGCGAGTCGATTCTCTAATGACATTATGAACGCATTCCTGTTGGGAGAAACGGCTCCGAAACTAAAAGGAGCAGCTTTACTGTCGGTTATTCCTTCTAACTAAATAAACTAAACGCAGCCGAATGCTTTTATTCACCTTTAATTCAGCTCTAAAAGGCTTTATTGACCCCAAACAGGAAGTTAAATGTTGCTGAAACTCATTTAAGGTTCTTTAAAGAGTTGCTCTAGATGCAGATGGCTGTAGGATTTCCTGCAGCAGTCAGTATCACAGCGGCCCTGAAGAAGCCTCTGACTTGTGCTAAAATAAATGAACTCTTTGTATAACTGGAACGGCTCGACTTCATTAGTAATTAAACATTTATTGGGTCAAATGACAGAGTAAAGTGGGGTTATGTGGAGCAGTGCTGTGCTGTCAGTGTCCGACTACATATTACTGATTCATTATTACTGATTCATCCTTCAAAAAGTAGTTTAGTTACTTTACAAACTGCTTGACTTCAAAAGTGACTAAAAATGACTGTTCTGCCGACGCTCACTTTACTCAAAGTTCATTTTTAACAATATTTCTTCAGGTTTAACTTCAAAAATGTTTCCTGAAAAAACTTAAACACTTCAGTACAGGACAGAGCCGCACTAAAGAAGGAAAGTTCACGTTTTTCAACATTTATCTACAAAGAAGTGCGACATAAAGAGATTCTGAGTTGGATTTACTTTGACTAAGCCATGTGTAAAATATGTGAGAACACAGTTTTTTTTTTTCTGTTAGCGTGATTTGGTGTTTTGCCGTAAGCTTTTCCTCAGTGGCTCACAACAGAAGGTCCCGTTTGTTCCTCCTAATAAACGCAGCCGGTTCTGTTTCCAGTTGCAACAGCTCAACACGACGCCGCTGCTCAAACTCACAACAACTGCAGATTTACGGGTAGTTTGGCAACAGACGTGCATAGAGAAGTGGTTTCTAAGACACACAAAGATATCCAGGGTAAGTTAATAAAACAGATTGTTTCTTGAATTAAAGGGAAAATATATACTAACCACTCGAACGTGGATTAACTGGGTTTCATCACATTTCCTGGCTAAATGAAGCAGCTGCTTCGCTCAGGAATCACCTCCCTGATTAAAAACCCATCAGTTCAGCAGATGTTTGTCAGATCCTCGTGCGTCAAGCATTTAGCTTATTGGGCGCCTTTTCCACAGCCAAAGATTAGCAGCAATAATTCCGGTTATTTAGTCAGGGAAAAAAATGGAGGCTAATTTTTACCACGTCATTCATTTATTTATAAATGTCCTCTTCAAACTAAATGTTTAGTTTTAGCCATATGCATTTAAATATTTGGCCCCAAACCAAAACGCAGAGCTAAATATTTAGCTTGCTAACATTTTTAGTTGGAGCTAGATATTTAGTTTGCAAAATAAATATTTAACTCAAACCTAATTAAGCATAAAGGTAAATATTTAGCTTTCTAACTAAAGTTTCAGTTTGAAGCCTAATATTTAGTTTGGAGCTGGATATCTAAGTTGTAAATATTTAGCTCAAAACTAATTATTTAGCCTTTTGCTAAATAATCACTTAGGTTTAAACTAAATAATTAATTTGCTAATTATTTAGTTTGAATCTGTGAAATATTATAAATTAATGCTTGAGATCAAAAATAAATCTCTAAATTTCTCTAACCAGTTTAAATAACCAACTTTTTAATTTTTCATGGTGTAACTTTACAGACAGAACCTATATTAGCATACCATGCTACGTGCTAATCTGCGCGGCAGGTCAAAGTGTTCAGGTTGCTGGTGCTACGCTTCCTCAGTGTGTAACGGTCGTCTTGTTGGGGGAACTTTGTGTCATCTGCAGATATTTAGCATCATTTCTCCGAGTCGTCTGAGGAAACATAAATCACACAACACTCGTTTGGGTTTATTTAGCGTCTGCGGCCTCTTTAAAGCCGTCTCCCGTCCAAAAGAAACTTCCTGATTGAGCCGCCGCGCTCCGGGCGCCACGAGCTCATTGTCTGTCCAGGAAATGCCAATAAAAAACAACAAACTCAAAGGCTGTGCTGTGCTATACTGTTTTAGTATGCAGATACACACAAGATAGCAACATTGTCTAGTTCACCGACATATTAAAAAGAGAAACATTGATATGTAAATATAGATATATGTATATATATATATATGTTCTTCACATCCAAGGAATAAAAACAAAACATTCAAACAGCAGTGTGGAGTCAATGAGACTGTCAGAGTTAGATACAGTACGTACTACAGACGTCGTCCTCAGCGGTTTGCCGTCGTTGACGACGGTTTGCCGAAGAGTCGCCGGGGACTTCAGGAACTCTTTGGAGAGTCCGACGAAAACGATTCACATAAATACAGAAAAACTTACAACACGTCGCCAAAACGCTTCGGCTTCACCACAGTTCGGATGAGTTTACTACGGAGAATAACACATTCCACCTGTAACAGGACTGTAACGCTCAGAGATGATGTTCATGTAAAAACACAGATCACAGTCGTGTTGGAAAGAAAGTACACCCTCCTTCAACTCTATGGTTTCACATTAGCAGACACAATAACTGCCAACTTCAGCTGAGACACTGAAAAACACAAAATTTTACCTGGTTTTTCAGTTTATAGTTCACAATTAGCAGGAGCTAACAACATTAATGAGTTAAAGGCGTTGGCTAGATCACCATTAGCACCACTGCGTTAATGCTAACACCTTTAACATTAACACCTGCTAATGTTGACAGTAGTTAACACTGTTAGAAGGAGCTAACACCGTTAGCTAGGGCTAACAACATTAAGAGGAGCTAACACCATTAGCAGGAGTTAACACGATTGGCAGGAGCGAATGCCATTAGCTAGAGCTAACGATATTAACGCTCGTTAACAAACATTTAAAATGATTTTGCACGTTTGAGAATCTTGTTTGCAGGAAAAACTAAAAAAATGTTAATGTCAGTTATAAAACCAGGATTTTTGTCACCTTTTGATCACATTTGGTACGTTCAGCCCAGATAAATGAGTAAATGTTCATTTTTCAGTAAATGTCACTAAGAAGATGTGAAATTAATGAAAATTGAATGTAATTAAAAGATGGCTACTTTCTATTACATCAGATGTTTTACATTCTAAGATTTTGTCATAATTTTGCAATAATTAAAAACAAACCAGATTTTTGCCATTTTTTGAATAGTAGTTGGGCGGCCACACAGAATCAGTAGCAGGGGCCACATGTGGCCCACGCGCCACACTTTGGACATCCCAGAATTAGACCAAAAAATACTTGGTAAGATTTTGTGTTTTTGTAAGAAAGGGGAAAAAACACATGCAAGACAGATCCTAAACGGTTCTTATTCCATGAAACAAAAATAAAAAGTAAGTGCACCCTTGATCGTCACCGTAGAGAAGCTCATCAGCACATAAATAACTTTAGAACCTGCTAAAGACCCGATCGGGTTCCCTAAACTTAAAACTGCAGAATTAAATGAGGGTGTACTTTCTTTTCTTTTGTGACAAACGAAACAAAACATTTCCTAATGAGTCAAAGTATTTCTATTGCTGGGTTTCAGACTCGTGACCCGGATGACCCGCAGAATTCAGACGGAGGTCCGGAAGGTTCAAAACAAACCAAAACTGATCACGACGAGCAGCTAACGCCCCAAACGGGCCGGAACAGACGAGGCGTCTCGAAAAATACGCGTACATTCAGGATATGATCCGGATTATCTCAGTAAAAAAGACTTCTCTTATAATCCGCGACTCGGCACTGAGCTAGCTGCTAACAACGTTAGCACTGCGAGGACAACCATGCTAGGGCATAAAAATATACTTCACCTTATGAATGCTTGACTTTCTGAGTAACTGTCCAATGAAACATCTGGACATAATTTAAATGATGCGATCGTTAACTGTGGCGCTGCAAACTCTGGCACTGTTAGCTTCCGTACCTCCTGTTTTTAGCTACAGATTGTTGATTCACTTTTCTTTTTTTCAGTAAGTTTTTTTAAAATTAGCTCCCTTGTGACCAACTACCTTCGAAACACGAAAATAAAGTTTATCTTTCTCTCTGTTGGAACAACCGCACAGGACACAGACTTTAGGCATTTTGATGCTGGATCAACAGAAATAAACGGGCCGCATTTACTTCCTGCCCTCCATCTGCACTGGGCGACGTCGGTGCTGCGTCGTCTGAAACCCAGCAGTGAATCTGAGTCCTCTCAGCCGAATCAAAGTGGAGACATTCGACGAACAAACAACCGGCGGCGGCTCTGTTGAAAGGTGAGAGCTTCACGCTCTCTAGCAGGCACAATGGAGAGACGGCGGCCATGTTGATAGGTCCGAGTGGCGGGCGGAGAAAGGCGCCGCACTCCGGCTCCGTGCCTCAGGATTTACAGAAAATACGGCCTAGACAAATCATGCAGGCATTCTCTGGCACGTTCGCTCGGAAAACTTGCTGGATGTACAAAATTATTTACAGCAGCTGAAACATTCCCAGCGTTACGGATCCGATGGGAACCAGCGGAAAGCGCGGCGTTGAGGGAGGAGAAGTGCAATCTTCATCATCTTCAACCTTACACTGAAAACGTCTGATCTACACTCAAACAAAACGAGCGAAAGGAGATTAAATAAATCAAAAATATACTTTAAAATAATGGTTATTCTCAGATGGCACAAATATTAAAAAATAGAGTTTGTGCATGTTTAATATTTCTTCTCTTTGGTGTGATTAAATCTGTCATTTTAGCAAACGTTCCCATACTGAGTTTTCATTCCATTCTCAAAGAAATACTAAAAACTATATATTTCTGCTGTAATAATGGATCCATACTGGCCTTAAAATAACATTTTTAACAAAAGAAGCTGTTCAGACACAAACAATCAGCCCTGCAGGAAACGTTTCTGCACATTTACCGAGTTCTCCGTTCATTCTGGGGCCGTTTGGACGAGTGAACTGAAACATTCACCGCAAGAAAGAAATAAAATGTTTGCCAATCTAAATGATGCTGAAGCTTCCTGGCCGTTTCCACTCACCGTTTTATAATTTTGGTCTTTTTGTTCACAATGGTCTTCAGAGTCGTACGGAGCAAAATTGGAGCCATAATTAACTGAAAAATTATTTTAATTGGGGAAAAAAAAAAAAAGTTTGAAACTGAAAAATATTTTTAATAAAAAGTTGTTTGAAACTGAACAATTAATTTTAATTTGAAAAAATTTTAATGCCAAAGTTTGTCCATCTTCTAACACCCTTAGTGGGTCAGGAGCTGCTGCGGCGTCTCCAGCTAACGTTCCAGGTGAGAGGCGGGGTCACCTGGACAGGTGGCCAGTCTGTCGCAGGGCGACACAGAGACACACACACACCTAGGGAGAATTTAGAGAGACCAATCAACCTGACAGTCATGTTTTTGGACTGTGGGAGGAAACCGGAGAGAACCCACCATGCAGAAAGACCCCGGGAATCGAACCCTGGACCTTCTGCTGCAAGGCAACAGTGCTACCAACTGCGCCACTGTGCAGCCCGAATTCCAGATTTCACATCAACGAAAAATAAAAGTTACTGCAAAAAGAAACGGTGACACTGAAGAGAAACTTCACGTTTGCACCGTTTTAGCTCCGTAGTTTGTTTGGTCTCAAATCTTTTTTTTGAAGTTAAAAAAATAGTTTTCAGTTTTAGATCTTCTTTCCAGATTCAAAACAATTTTTCAGCTTCAAAATTTTTTATTTTCCGTCAAAACTTTATGCCCCACATTTTAGCTCCATAGAAAGCATCTGCGTTATTTTAGTTCGATAGTTTTTAACTGTCTTTGAACAGTTTCAAATATTTTTTTTCCAACATTCTTGTCCTGTTAAAAACTTAATTTTTTTTATTTTTGGCACCAATTTAACTCCGTAAAAGTTGCGCAATTCCAAATGACCATGAATTAGCTCATATAGCAACACATTTTGAACCTGCTTTGAAAACTCATGTGCTGACAAGTACAAAACGGAGGCAGGATTTTGCAAATGGTCGAAACGACGCAGAGCTGATATTAAATCGGGGGTGTACTTAGTTTCTCCCTCGCAGCCTGTACATTTCACTCAACACTGTGGAAATTTTAAGGTGTTTTGCACTCCTGAGATAAAATTTACAGATCTTCAGACTTTGATAGAGGAGAAAGTTTCCATAATTTCACTTTTCCAGCCGGACGTCAACAATCTGAAGCTTCAACCCGAAACGGCGTCGATCTTCGCTCAGTCCGAGCCGCGAAGCCGAGGAACGGGAATGTGACTTTTACTCCCGGTCATCGAGGCAGAATCCGTAATAAATACGGCGTCGAATCATGAGAAACGTACGACAGCGAATCCGAGCCAACATAGATGGAAAATAAAAGAGAGCATGTCTGAAAAAAATAAATAAATCTCAAACTAGAAAAATGGTGGAAATTCTCTGAGCTACAAAAGTCGTAAATGTGAGAGAAAAACAAAAATTTAGACGTTAATTTCGGCAGTTTTCTAGGAAAATTGTGAAAATTTCTGAGCTTGTAAAAGTGAAAATTTTCGACATTTTTTCTTTGCTTTACGTTTTGAGCTCAGGGAATTTTCGTATTTTTTCCAAAAAATCTTTTACATTAGTCTCAAAATTGTTGGTTTTTTTTCTTTTCAGAAATGTATTATTTTTCTCTCTGTAGCGGTAATAATGCGTTGTCGTAGAAACAAGATGACGGCGTCGCTTCGTTGGATTGTAGTCTATGTATCTCCAGGAGGAAACAAACGGAGAGTTGGGTTTGGCACAGTTTGCGTTTCCTGACCGTGAAACCGAACGGCTTCTGTCCACAACGTGGCGCCAAAACAACGAACCAGCAGTCGCTAAGGATGGTTAGAAAGCGATGGCGTCCGATCGGAACCAGTCAACGGAGCGGAGGACGGAGAAGCGGCGCCGCGCTCACCTCGCCTGGACGAGCGAGCGTTTCCGCGGCCGGTCTGGACCCGCTCCTCGGCGCCGGGCGTCAGGCGAAGGTGCTGTCCGACTTCAGGACGGAGACGTCCGTGTCGTGAAAGCTCTTCCCGTTCATGTGCTCCGTGTGGCCGTCGATGGAGTAGCAGCCCTGCACCTCGATGATGGAGGAGGCCGTGTAGGAGGCCGAGCGCAGAGCGTCCGAGTGGTTCCCGATGCTGCTGCCGAACTGGATGTGGTGCTGGTTCCAGTGCCGCCGCACGACCGCCTGGACCTGAACACGGTTCAGACGTCAGAGTTCGTAGCTACTCATTAAACGTTTTTATCAACATGTCAAAAATGCAAAACCACAAACAATGTCAAAAACATGGGAGGAATTTATCTTGGCTCCAAAACAGCAAAGCTGCACGTTTGTCTGATTCTTCAGAAAACACCAACAAAGAAACATTTTGGAAATTTTAACGTTTAGAGATGCAAATCTTTCGTTGTTTAATGATCTGATGTTGATTCAGAAACCAACAGATTCTGTTTAAACGACGGACCAGAGGAAAAGGCAACGCAAGTAAATACAGCATTTATTTAAACAAAACAATTCTCATGTGACATCACCAGGAATTTGTAGCTGGCAGCCATCTTGGTAGGCATGCATAACGTGTCAATTTCCTTGTTTCCTTCAGCTGTTCTTGGTGCAGCGCCCCCACAGGCCAGGAGGGGAACATAGTTTTCAAATGGTTCGCTGAAAATGTAACAAATGTTGCACTTTTGGTTCCCAAATTGAACCAAGTCTTCCAGACCATCTGGTTTTTGGGTCAGATCTCTGATTTGAGCTAATATGCTAAAGTACTTATTAGCTGAAGCTAAAGGTAGAGTTGCTGTAAGTTCTTACTTCTCCGTTGAAGAAGCAGAAGATGGTTGCCACAAGCAGACCCTGGAATGAGAAAAACTTGCGTTAGGCTCTTCGTAAGGGAACAGTTCAAGCTGCTGAAAGTCGAAAACGTCAGGATTTGAGACAGATGCATTCTGGGAGGGAGGGATTCGCTCTTCCTATTGCGAGAGATATGTTCCTGCTGGGAGAAGCGATCAGATAACGCCTCGTCAACATCCAACTGCTTTCAGATAATTCAGGCCTTCCTTCCTGCTGCTCCTCCCTGGGACACGACGTAAACAAAGCCTCTTAAAGGGGAAGCTGCCGGGGCCACGCCAAAAGAGGCTTTTATTTTTGTCTGAAATTACCACTATAAAGTTATAACGTTAGCAGAATAGGGACACAAAAATACCAGAAAAAAATAGTAAATTACTTGAAAAACGTCGTTTTAATGGGAACGTTAAAGGTTATTTTCAAATTGGACTCAATCGTTTCAACATCCTGCTGTTGATGATAATTTGATTTGTTGGCAGGTGAAGAATTTTTTAAATCCTAAAACTGATACCAACGTCACACGATGCTCAACGTTTCTCATTTGATTTTTGTTTTTTGTTTGTGAGGGATTTATATAAAATCACAACTTCATGATATTACAACCTCATTCCGACGTTTGTCTCTTATTCATTTTCGTCATACGTCTATCCTCGTATTACAATCGTTTTCTCGTATCGTTACGACTTTTCTCTTGTATTTTTAGGAGTTTGTTTTCATAATACATCTTTTTGTCGTCCAGTTTTCTCAGATTATGACGTTATTCTCATGTTTTTACTATAGTCTGACATTATTCTCCACTTAATTTTTGTACGAAAATCTTCTCACGTTATTTCAATTATTCATTATTCTCGTATCGTTACGAGTTTTTTCTCATAATAGGAATTTTTATCACACAACTTTATTTTCATGTTATGACTTTTTCTTGCATTATTATGACTATTTTCAACATAACTCTTTTCCGTGCGACTATTCTCGTTTTATTTCGAGATGCTATAGTTTCATTTCTCATTTCTATTATGACTTTTTTCTCGTATTATTACAAATTTATTCTCATGACTTTTTTCTCATATTTTGACTATTCTGTCATTACAACTTTACACGCGTTTTATGAGATTTTCTCGTATTATTGAGACTATTTTCAATAGATTACGTTTTTGTTTTGACTTTATTCTTGAAGTTCTCAATTTTTTTTCTCGTAATATTGACTTTTTTTATTCTCATAATACATTTTTTTTTCTTAGTTTTGTCCTAATTCTCCTTTGTAGGAATAGACAGGAAACAGGTGAAATAATAATAATAATAATAATAATGATCCTATTTTAGGACAGAAAATAGAGATGATCCACTTTAATTTAACAATAAATCAAGAGTCTCTCAGAAACCCCGAACGTCCCGTTGGGTTTGTGCCCGTCTCACCTGGTAGTGCATCAGTATATGCATAATGTAGTCGTATATTTCGGAGGAGACGCGTCCTTCGGGTTTGTAGGGCAGCAGGACGAACTCGATCCCCAGCAGAGGAACCAGGATGAGCGTGGCTCTGACCGCCTTCATGTACAGACTGGACTCGGCCTGGTGCGTCACCTTCAGCTTGGTGATCAGAACCCGGACGATGTTCAGCAGAAAGAACAGGTTGACCTGCAGGACGAACCAAAGCAGAGGAGTAACGGGAACGCTCCTCGTCAGGCTGCTGGTTCTCAGCTCCGGTGGACCTGGATGTGTTCGCCAACAGAAACGAGTGCAGAGCTGCCGCTTTGCAAGCTGCTCTATAAAACCTCGTTTTAGTGTCTGGATTTGTTAAGTTTAACAGGCGTCAAATCTTTATCGTTTCCCCCAATTAGAAAAATATTTTAAGATGTTGTGAATTATTTCTGTTACCTACACAACAATAAATAAAAGATGTAATATTCTACTTTTCTTATTTTACATATTTTAAGTTTATAGTATATTATTAGCTTATTCCCAGAAACAAAAGTGAAAATTTTCTTCTACAAACTTTTCTGCTTTTGGCCAAATATAATGAATGTGTGTGACCAAGTTTGTTTTTGTTTTGAGTAAAAACTTGTTAAATGTTTGTGATATTACTTATTAGAAGATTTAAAAAAAGTTAACTAAAGAAAAAAAAAGTCTTTGTGTTGTACTTAACATCTTCCGTTTAAGAAGATTTAACCTTTCCATAGAAAATCTCAGACTAAAATATTACAAAAAGTGTCAGAGGGCCAAATTTGGGCCTCACAAAACTAACCAGGGGGCCAGAAATGGCCCGCGGGCCGCACTTTAGACACCCCTGGTTTAGATGGGATTACCTCCTCCCTGCATCCAAACTCCCATATGTAAACAATAACTACATAGTTTAGATCTGTGTGATGCGTTTCTCAGAAAAACAAGCAGCAAAAGTTTCAGAGTTAAAAAATGAAATCAGAGTTCTGAAGGAGTAAAGAGAAAAACTGGAACTCGTCCTGTTGCTCTGACGGATTCCTGCAAAACAGAACAAGCCTGGGAGGGCAGATGAATCGATTTCACAAGACAAACACAATTAACCCCCCCGAAACACAGCAGAGGCCAGAACCAGAACCAGAACCATTGTGCAATAGAAACCCGGAGCGGATCAGCCACACGCTGACTTCATCTTACCAGCAGAGCTGCACATATGGGGCCGTGGATGATGTAGAGCAGCGACGTCTTGGAGCTGATCCAGCAGCTGCAGCGAGAACAGAGGGCAGGTTCAGGCAACAGCGTCCGGCACAGAAACACCGCAGAGCATTTTACTGTCTGAGGCTCACTTATCGTTGTAGTAGTAACTCCGAGCGATGGCGTGGATGGACGCAGGAATCAGAGGGAAGCCTAAAACAGAACATGAAGCTTCAGTTGCTGTTATTCTGCAACTAACTGGTTACATTTACTTGAGCAACTTTTTTTTATTTTTTTTATTTACTTGTAGGGTTTTTTTTCATACCCGACAGTCCTGGTGGACTCGGTTTAATTATGGATCAACATTACAACATCTGTAACATTTTCAGCGGTTCTCCTTCACGCTGCACCAAGTCAAACGATTAAAACTGACTCAAGAACCGCTGAAGAAGACACTGAACGCAACTTCCTTCGTACAAAATAGAAACACCAATGAGTACCGTCAGATTTTAGCGGTTGTAGGACTTCTCCATTGGTTATTTACTGGTTTGGATATCGCTTCTGCAGCCGCCATTACTGCGAGTCACTGAGTCACGTCCGCAAAACCAGAATGTTCCAACGCGGCACGAGCAGGAATCCGTCACTGAAATGACCGCGGCGCCCTTATTTCTGACCCGGTTTCTATAAGATACGGCTTAAATTAAAGCCAAGAAAATTACCGATGTTTCGAGTGTGAAATACGAATATAAATCGATAAACAGTTGGGTTTCTGTCAAGCTGAAAAACAGGACTAAGTAATTTAATTTTACATTTATCATTTATTTAAAAATTACAGCGGCTGCGCCACAGCAAAGGGAAAATAAACTGATAAGGTGAAGGACAACTTTAAACCAGTTATATTCCGCTTGTTCTTCGTTGCCACAGCAACAGATCAGCGCCTTGTTTAACTATATTACCCAGAATGCCCTGCGCTGTAGTCCACTATCCTGATTTTGGAGCGGTCTCTGGTCTGCTTGGTGTTCATATACATTCTAACCGAGGCTGAGTTTTTTTAGGACCAGAGTTTTTTGGTTAAATTACGAATTCGGATCTTCACAATAGACAAACAGACTGGAGTTTGATTAAATCAATGGTGTAATTAAATCTTGAGTATTTTTACTATGCTTTACTTTTTACTTTTACTCAAGTAATTTTATCATGAAGTATTTCTACTCTTACTTGAGTAAAATTTATGTATTTTTTACCTGCTGAATGAAAAACAAACATGTTTTAACCAAAAATCCACCAGACACAGACACACACCTGCAGTTTCTGTTAAAGTTTCACAAGTTTTTTTATTGTAATAAACTGATTTGGAAAAATTTTCTTTTGCCTGACTTATTTTTATTTTATTTTTGTTATTTATATGAAGTACTGTCATTTCGGTCCCTAAAATGCCAACATTTCCTCTTAACTTAATATTTTGGACAGTCTGATGATGTAATTCTTAAATATAATTTGGTCAGTTACTTAATACTTGAGTAGACTTTTGACTAAACATTTTTACTTTTATGTGAGTGATATTTGTGGGAACTGTGCGCTGCTCTGGTGGTTTTTAGTGGGTTTTTGCCCCACTTACCCCAGCCGAGCAGATAATACCACATGAGGTGCTGCTTCTCGGCGAACACCGCCACCACGATGAGCGTGTGAAGGTAAATCCCCTCACACAGCATCCAGAAGTAATTACAGCCAAACAGGTAAAGGTGGATAAACTGGGACACTTTACAGCTCATCTACAGAAGCACAAAGCAATAACGTAAAAATATCAGACATGATGGGTGCAGGAAAACATACCAGCAGTTTCTCTACTAAGTTACACATGTTAAAAACAGAAAATAATCAGCTGTTACTCTGGTCAGAAAGGTAATAAAACATGTTTATTGTGAATGTTTAATGGAAAAGTATAACTGCCAGAGACTGGAAATAAATTCAGTTTCTCGTTTTAACTGGAAACTGTCTTGTTAAAACAAGAATTAGATGAGTTTTATGTCACATAAAGACAAAAATCGTTCTCGTTTTAATGAGAACGTTTCTTGTTTTAACCAGATAAAAAAATTTAAAATTCATTTTAGTTTAAAGAGATTAATTTTATGTCTTAATTGTTTCCAGAACTGTTTCATAAATCGAGTAATGTGCATTCAACATATTCGGCACAGTTAGGATGGCTTGTTTAGCTAGGATGCATAGCATTATTAGCATAGTTAGCATATCTGGAACAGCATGATTAATGCAGCTAGCATTGTAAATAGTTGAAGCAGTTAGCATCAAACAATGTTTAGTATAACTAGGAAATCCAACATGGTTGATGCAGTTAGCATATTAAACCACATTAGCATGGTTAGCAGAGCTAGCATAGGTACCATGCTTAGAACTGTCAGCAGTCAGCGTTGTGAACAGGGTTAATTTGGGAGATTTTGACTGCAGTCTGTGTAGTTCCTGAAATTCTTTCAGCTGTTTGCAGTAGTTCAAACTGAAACACCAGAAACTGGATGGATTTGAATCAAACAATTAACTTACTGGATTTCTTTGCACCAGCTCCCGGTTGTTAGCCACTGCAGTTAGCCAAATGATAGTGATGACAGAGTTCAGAACAAAAGAGAAGAAAAGGTTCTTGTGAAGAGTAATCCTTTGGCAACTCAGACTTCTGCAAGAAAAGTCAGATGTTTTCATCCACTCAGATGAGAATCGATGAATAAAACCTAAACTTGGAGCAGGTTGATGTTAGCAACTTACTTGAAATGGAAGAAAATAGCCAGTGAGATGAAGAGGGAGACCAGGGAGAGTCCATGTCCAATGAGGGTCAAGTAGAAATGATTCATTGCGGTCTGGAAAGAAGCAGAAGACAAATTTGGTCAAAAAACTCCCCATGAGGTGGAACTTCATAAATTCAAACACCTCTTTTGTCCCACCAACCAGCCAAGGTGCAATTTGGAGGTGTGTGCACACTTCTCTTTCTGGGAGCCTTATTCCACAGAGGCTCATATTTACAGATTTTTTTGCTACTTGGTGAAATCTTTTTGTTGTAGCAGTTGCAGGACACAACATGTAGCAGCTTTGGACGTTTTCACACTCCTTCGAAGATGTCTCCAGCTGGCACTCACTGAGAGCGTCTAATCAGAACTGTGACTATAATAATAATAATAATAATAATAATAATAATAATAATAATAATAATAATAATGGAAGAAGTGGGTTGCGGTCTAAGAGAGAAATTCAAATTATTGACAAGTAGACTCGGTTCATCTGCTCCACCTCCAGCTGCTGCGGTTCTTTCTTTCTGCTCTGAGTCAAACCAACCTGTTCCCCTCCTGGCCTGTGGGGGCGCTGCGCCAATAACCACTGAAGGAAACGACACAAAAACCTCTGAAGACACTGAGAGCAACTTCCTTCTTCTCAAAACGTAAACAAAAAATAAAGTGGTGTAAATAAAGTGATTTTAGCTGTTGGAGGATTTCTCTTTAGTCTTTGGCTAAAGACCACAAGCCTTTTCTCCCACTAGCGCTAGGCTAGCATGTCTGTTTTGGTTGTATTTACCTAGTATTCCCTGCGCTGTAGTCCTCCTCCTGCTTTTGGAGCGGTCTCCAACCCGCTTGGCGTTCACATATACATTCAAACCAATAAAGATTTCACTTCAACCGAACCCAGACTGGAGTTTGTATCGGGCCAGAGTTCGATTAGCACTCACAACTCACCAAACAAACCGAATTTTCTTCACAAGCAAACTGGAGTTTGATCAAAGCGACTAAACACGGCTGGTGAACCTACTGGAGGCCCGGCAGAGTTTCCTCAAATTTAAGACCATTTTAAGAAGACTACAAATTAAATTTACAACCTGTATCCTGACGGATGCTTATAAATCCTTGCTAGCTAGCTAGCAAAGTGTCAACTAAAAATAGTGACATAATCGAGTTGTTACAGCGATGGCAATGAGAAACCACAGCTGATTAGATTAGACTTGGACAGCTGCACAGCTCCCTGATATTCTGTCAATAGAAATGTTTGGAAAAATACTCAGAGCGCTGAAGTCTGTGGGCGTCAGAGTAACAACACCGGTCTGAACTGGAACAGAAATTACATGTATGTGAATTCTGTCAGAATGAGTTTAAATCTTGACGTTAGCGTTCAATCCTAATACATTACCAGCAGACAAGGCTTTCCACTGTGCTTTGTACTTGCAATATGTTTTTTTTAACATGTTTTTAAAAATTTTAACATGGAAATATTGTGAGCTACAAGCCACAATAATGTTGTTCTCTCTGAATTTGTGACCTTATCAGCATCATTTTGTCATTCCTTCCTGGTAAAGTCATGTACCACGATTCCTTCGTTCGTGTGTTCGTTGCAGCGCGTGTAGTTGGTCCACGTCCGGTTGCTCTCAGGATGAACAAACCACTGACCGCTGTCGGTGCAAATCTTTGTCACCATTTCTGAAAGACAAAAAAACATTTAAAAAGCATGTTTTTTCCCGTCAAAAGAGAAGGATTATTTCCCACTGTCACCAAATCAAATTTTATTTGTATAACACGTTTCAGCAGCGAGGCATTTCAAAGAGCTTTACATCATAAACACAAAAACACAGAGTCATCCAACATAGAATCAACAATCAAAACATCACATTAAGTCGATGACATCATTAAACTCGTAATTGATCACGTTTCAAATAAACTCTAAACAGGTGGGTTTTAGTCAAGATTTAAAGGCACTCAGTGTTTCAGCTGTTTTACAGTTTTCTGGAAGTTTGTTCCAAATTTGTGGTGCATAGAAACTGAATGCTGCTTCTCCTCGTTTGGTTCTGGTTCTGGGTCAAAGGTCACCTGGTGACACTGTGATGTAGAGCTGTGTATCATCCGCATAGTTATGGTAGCTAATATTATTTCCTGTTCTAACCTGAGCCAGTGGGAGCAGATAGATATTGAATAAGGTCCTAGGATTGAACCTTGGGGAACCCCACATGTGACCTTTGACCTCGTTGATGAGAAGTTTCCAATTGAAACAAAGAAATCCCTGTTCTGTATGTAAGATTCAAACCAGTTGAGCACTGGACCGGAGAGTCCGACCCAACTCTCCAGTCGATTCAGTAAGATGTCATGGTCACCACTGAGGTCCAACAGAACCAGAACCAGAACTGTGGTTCTCCCACGGTCCGTATTTATATGGATACCATTGAACACTTTGACTAGGCCAGTCTCCATGCTGTGGTAACCATGGAAACCAGACC
>CAEGAE010061271.1:0-30199 GCA_903067095.1 Girardinus metallicus | reverse complement strand
GTAAATGTTGAAACCCTCCATTAAACTGCCAAAACACCCCCCCCCAAAAAAAGCCCCCGGATTTTTTATGGTTTAAAAACCACGTTTTTAATGTTGCCCCCCCCCCCCCCCCCCAAAAAAAATCGGGCTTAGCCTCATCTCCATAGGTGAATGTACGGCTACACTCCCAGTCGCTGATTTTGCCTACATTACGTTGTATCGGCGCTCACCTTTAACAAAGCATAGAAAGGCTGCTGCCGGGTTAAAAACTGTACTCGTCCCTCCAGGTCTTGATCGGTCTAATCCCGGCGCTGCCTGGAACAGACCCCGTCATGCTTCCTACAAGCTCTGCCTTCCTGAAGATCTACAGCCGGCCTCGGCGGCTGCCGGCTTTAACATTTGGGAAATTGGCTGTGCTGCTCTATGCATAATTTACAGTGGCACAGAGAGAGAGCGAGACAGAGGACAGATATAGTCAGGAAGATGAAAAGGTCCTGCAGCTCCTGCGTAGCCCGGCTCCAGAAAACATCATAATCTCAAAGCTAACAGTGGTTGTCCAGAAAAGGCTTCAGCACCTTGATCTTCCTAATACTTTTTTCTTTCTTTTTTTTCAGAATCAGTGTCTTAGGCACACGCTCTCTCGAGTGTTTGAGGGGGGAACGGGTTTGATATGATAATTCCACTGCTTGGCTCTCCAATGTGCCATATGCCTGACCTCTCTGTGGGGAGAGAAACGCACCTGGCTCTGTTCACAATTAATCAACCTGATGGGGAGGGTGGTGGTGGTGGTGGAGCAGAGAAGTTGTAGCTAAAGCCGGATGCTGGCCAAATTGCACACACTCTCACATACACACGCACGCACACGCGCACAACCGGCTTCCACATGTCTGAAAACAGCTGCTTCAGCACTGTCCTCGCCTTTTTGCCTTTCCCCACTCTGCGCGTCTTCGACTCCGTCTGCCGACCTTGTCTCTCCCTCTCTCCTCCTTTCCTGCTTATCTGTTCTCACCTCCTTTCTTCTCCCGATTGAAAACGTCTAACATCCATCAGCCTCCCACCCTCTCCGCCTGTCAAAGCACACACAGCATGGAGAGCGGCATATAGCGAAGACCCGGAAGGGCAAACACAGAGTGGGCCGAATATGAAAATATCAGGAACAGCTACTTTCTCCATCAGTCAGCGAGCTCAGGTGAATCCTAGTGTGTGCCCCGATCCCCGGCTCCATTCCCCGATGAGAATCATTTCATTCTATATTCTACAGTGCTATGCATTTACTAGGCTCATAGTACCATTTTATAGCCCAATCAAGTAACTATGCTACCTTTAAATTGCTATAAAAATGCTATGTATATGAATTATGACTTGAAAGAAGATTTCCTCCTGACTAAAGGCCTTGAAATTGGGCCTCTGTCTCTTTAAGAAACTCCTGCTCTTTCTGAAACTCCGCCTTCAGGAAGTCATCACAACATGGCTACTCTATTAACACTTTAACAACGTTTTTACTGAGAGGTAGCTCATATAATGAGCTCAACAGATACACAGTTCCACCAGGTGTTTGCTAATTGCTGCTGGCTAGTCTGAAGGAGCTGAATGGGGAGGCTAGTAAGCATGTTTTTGAGTTATTAGCCGCCAGCTACCAACGTGGCAGCCAGCTGTACATTGGGGAGAGCGGGAAGGTGCAATTAGCATTGCTACATAGACCACAATTGACAACGCTCAGATCCGCCTCCCGGCTCTGATTGGTTGTTTCTAGGTAGCACTGGGAGAAGGTAGAGGAGCTCAAATTTTGTTCCCACTGATTATACTGTCACAACAGTTTGGTAAAAAAAAAATGTAAAAAAGAAAAATTTTTTATACAAGGTACCTATTGTAGCTTTAGAGGAAGAGAGAGTCTAGTTCAAAACAGAGAGGAACATAAACCTTTGCAGAAAATGCAGTGTGGATCCATTGGCTCCGAAACATATGATTACTGTAAAATACATAAGCAGAGAAAATGACAATGAATCCTTGCAGTAGAAAAAAAAGATGAATCAAGAAGCATAAACGGATAAACACGCTGAAGAATTCAGGAATTGCAAAAAGCACCAAAAAAGAAAAAAAAAAAACTGTTCCTTTATGTGATTGTTTATTATGCTGTTTATATATGCAGGATCAAGGGTTTTACTGTTCTTAGAAGCACAATAGATAGATTTATTCTGCAAGCTAATGAGAGTCTTTGCAGCTTCAGACGTGACGTACAGTAATGAGCTCACAGAAATCCCCTGTGAGGAAGAGTTACACTGAAATACCAGGAGCAAACTCCCACCAGAGCACTTCTCACTTTTTACTTGTTATCAACTAAAGAAAACATATTTCACTGCACTGTTACCAAGCACAGCTCTGGAGCAATGAGCACATATGATTTCTATTTATTCTGTTGATATCACTGAGACTTAAAGTGTTTGGAGGGCTGTGGACCATTAATGGAGGTCTCTGGTCCTGACACCACCGTGGGAGAGCAGAGGAGGGGGAACAACTGGGCCATCTGAACAAGTTATGATCAGCAATATGTTTTTTTTTTAATATGGATTAATGAAAAGGGAAAAAACAGAAAAGGTTTGATCAGTATTACATGTTTTCCAGGCACATGTAACTATGTTACGACAGTCTTAGGATCACGCTAAGAAAATAAAAATTATGAGAATAAAGTCGAAATCTTACAATATTAAATTCGTTATGAGAATAAAACCATAACGTTACGACTTTAGTCTCATGTTATGACTATTGTGACTTTTTTCTCATGTTATTGCAACTGTTTTCATAATAGTATGAGGTTATTCTCAAAATAATGAGTTTTTTCTTCATATTACAATCATTTTTATTTTATTTCAACTTTATTTTCATACTTCTCCACTGTTTGAAACTCGAAAATATGGTTAAATGCAGTTATACTGTGAATCTTAGTGACGTAAATCCCATTCAGTAGCTGCCATCTTGATACTATTGATGATACTATTTTCTATTGACAATGTTTTCAAAGAACAGTATTTGTGTTTGTGGCGCTGTGAATGCTGCGCCACGCTGTCACAGCCATACAGTCACCTAAAAATGAAGTAATATATATTATTTTTATCAGAATTTTAAATAATACAACAAAATATCGTGATAAAGTAATGAGTCCATATCACCCACTCTGGTATCTGATCAGTGATCATTTCCCTGACCTTCCTTGGACTCCATGATGAATACACACAGGTGGACTCTGGTTAGTCACTGGCAAGTCATCAGGCAACTTCTGAAGGCAACTGGTTGCCCTCAAAGAAAAGGGGGCTGAATATTTTCACACGCCACACTTTTCCGTTTTATATTTGTTAAAAATGTTTAGAGTCGCGCATAATTTTCTCCCCTCTCCACAATTGTCTAGCATTTTGTGTTGGTCTTTCACAAGCCATGAACATGTTTTTGTTTGTGACAACACACGGAAAAGGCTAAGGCGTATGAATACTTTTACAAGCCGGTGTATGCTAAGTAAAATAGGGGATTTATGCAACAAATGTTAAAGTAAAGATAGGAGACACAGTCCCACAAAAATTTGTAGGTTTTGAATCACAAAGAGTTCTCACTTAAAAAAAAACAGAACATCGGTACAGATCTGCTGGTCTACCACTGTCTCCACCAGCTCAATAATTCATCACAACCACATTTAAGATCGTCTCCCTTTGCTATACTTCCACAAAAAGCCCGACAAGCTAGTATGAACGAATACTCGTGTGTGGGGGTGTGCGTGTGTGTGTGTGCTCTCGAGGGAGCGCCCACAAACCCACAGACTCTTCTCTCGTGTGCCGTTAGGTTTGACGCCATAACCATAGCAAAAGTAAAAGGAAGCTCAGATTTGGCGTTTTTCATTGAAGCAGACAGCATTACAGGATCACATCAGAACAAGCTGGTTTCTCATAATCTAACGGTGATTCAGGACAGATGGATGACGCCGTTGGATGTTTTCCACAGGCTGCGGTGTTACACTATAGAAAATATTTACTCAGAGAACGAGACTTTTAACAGGACACATAATCAGCCTGAGGCTGCCGCGTGATGAATAACAGATGGTCTGCTTGATTTGCACCTTGTGGTCGTTTTGCCTACGTTTTTATTGTGATTCTTGAATCTAGACGTGGAAAAAAAATGTAATTGCTTCAGAGACAATCTGCTTATTTTATTTTTTTCAGAACTGTGAACAATATTATACAATTATCTTCGCTACATTTTATCACGTTGCAATCGCAAACCGATTACCGAGGTTTAATGTGATCGAACAGCAGAGTGGTGAATAGTTTTGCAGCTGAAGCAAAAGATACACTTTTCAGTATTTTTTTGTTAACAAATAAAAATCTCAAAAGAGGGTTATGTGGAGGCCTCAGTGGTTTATTTAGAGAGCGTTAAGGAGAGAAAAAAAGGCATCAAGGATTTTGGAAATGAAATAAAAGAATGAACAAGCAACAGGAAAGAAGAAGACAGAAGCACAGAGCTCAAATACTGTAGAGGAGGGAAGGAAGACAGTAGCTTTGGCTGCATTGACTGTAAAATTATGCAAATTGGAAAAACAAATTAATTTGCTTAACGGACATTTTTACTGAAAACTCATGGTTTTCAATAAAAAGTTTTTGCACTAGGCAGCAACAAAATTAGTGTATTTCATAAAACTGCAATGAAAACACTTAAATCACACGAGTCACGTGACGTTACCACTGGCAGAAATGACGAAGAAACGACAGGAAGTGGAAGGAGGAAGATGGCGCGTCGTGAGTTTGAAGGATTTATGGCGTGAACAAACTTATCGTGTGATATTAATTGCGTTCTTGTAAAATGGAAACTCTTCAATTGTGTCTTTTCAACATTATATCAAAGACGTTTTGCGCACATTTGCAATGGAAATGAAGCTACCGAAACAAGGCGAGAGATTTCAAACTAAAGGCCTGG
Organism: Girardinus metallicus; assembly: GCA_903067095.1. Classification (NCBI taxonomy): domain Eukaryota; kingdom Metazoa; phylum Chordata; class Actinopteri; order Cyprinodontiformes; family Poeciliidae; genus Girardinus; species Girardinus metallicus. The sequence goes on along the minus strand of CAEGAE010061271.1, from coordinate 25,264 downwards.
CGAGGAAGAGCTTTGATCAGAGAAGCAGCCGAGAGACCAACAGCAACTCTGGAGGAACCTCAGAGAACCACAGCTCAGGTGAAAAACGCTGCTCATGGGACAACTGTTGGTTGTTGATGTAAACTAATCAAACAAATGGATTAAGATAAAGTGAACAGACACATAAGTTAAACTAAATATGCAGGCGGAGGGAGGGGGGAATCCAATAACAAATCGAGTCCATTGTGGTCCTTTAAGTATTCATACTGTATTTGGGTTGATATGATTCATAAATAAGAAAGAAAGGAGGGGAAAAGCATTTTATAACGAGAAAAAAATACATAAAAGTCCTTGGTTACATTACCAGTGATATTAAAAGACTTAGTTTACTTTCCAAATCTGGGTTTTGTTGAAGAGTGGCAAGATAACCAAATAACAGAAAAGCAAAAAAAATTTATTCCCAAATTGTCTATATTTTCTTATCTGAGAACATTTTTCTCATCTGTTGTCAGTAATAAAATCAGGATACTGGTCATATTTACCGTTAAAAATGCTGGCGTTGTCCAGCCCAGTCTAATGAACGGGCTTTGCTTGGAATCTGAAATAAAATCAAAAGTGAAATCCTAATTAATCTAAATATGATTGCGCCCTGACACCGACAGATTTAGCTCCTGAAGTTTGAAGGGAGGGTCTTGATCTTTTCATGGTTTGGATATTGTGTGTGAGGTAGGGCTATTGTAAACGAATATTTTAGTAATGGCGTAATCTATCGAATATTCCTACAATAAATCGGGTAATCGGATAAAAAAAAAAAAACATTGGTAAATCTAACATAACAGCAGTATTACTATCGCATATCAATATCAGTCCAATTTTCCACATTTGACCTACCCTGACAATTGCTTTTCTGTAGTCTACAAAATTAACTTGTAACAATAATAGTTCGCTATCTAAGTTAACCTGAAGAAAAGGTGTACAAAAATCTGAAATTATATTTGATGTAATAGAGGCAGGCTCACAAATAGCCTATCTATTTGTGAGCAAGCTATTATTAAAAAATGTCTATACTCCAGCTTTATGTTTCTGTTTTCATCTTCAGTCAGTTTAATAGAGGAACTCTCACCTTGCACAGCCATTTATATTGTTTGTGTTCATGTTAGCTACTGGATTTGACAGTAGCCAACTACTCGATAGTTTGATACAGAGCAGTGAGAAATCAAACCACAGCAGCTGAAAATGTAACAAATGTTGAAACTTTGGTCCCAAATCAAACTGAAAATTGTGCCCAGACTTATGGAGATGTACGATTCTCTTCCTGATATCTTTGGTAATTTCATCACATTTTCCCATGAAGAAGAGTTTAACTCAAATGTTAATTAATCACGGGGTTAGAAAAGCGATAAGAAAAAGAGCATCGGCACTTTTTCTAATTCTCAGAAATAACAATCTTAGTGTTTGTATGCTTTTTAGTCTTTGCTAAAACTTAACACTGCTGTGCCTCAGATGTCATAATCCAACCAGACTGTGTTGTTTTAACCAAGGCTACACACGCACACACACACACACACCCCCACACGCACACTGCATGTTCGCGTGACTATCTTTGTGGGAACTTTCCACTGATTTCCATTCATTTCTACAGCCTAAACCTTACCCTTATCCTAACCCTAAACATTACATACCTAACCCTAACCAAATCTCAATTCACACCTTAGTCCTAAATCTAACCCCTGACCCAAAAACAGCGTTTCCCCTTGTGGGGACCAGGCTTTGGTCCCCACAAGGAGCAGTGGGTCCCCACAACGTAGTATGTTTCTGAAAAATGGCCCCCACAAGGTATTACAAACAAACACACACACTACAAGAGCTAAACAAGAGGAACAGTAATTAACCTGATTACAAGGCGCTGCGCTGGTCATTCCCTGATCATATTACACAAACTGGCGCCCACCTAGCAAAATCTGATTAGAGGCCATGAACTCCAGTCTCCTTTAGCTACCCAGTAAAACTAATGTAGTAATCAGAAGCATTTCTAAAGTCATCCCCAGCTTACACACAAGCTGTACACGCAGACCATCCTGCATGTGTGGAGGCGTGTGTGTGTGTGTGTGTGTGAAGGATCTCTGCCCCCAACTGATATCAGAAAACACCCACAGCTCTTTCCTCCCCCCACCTATATCTCCTCTTCCTTATTTTAAACTAGGCTCATAAAGTCCAGAGCAGCTCAATATTAATATTTGCAGAAGTTCATGCTGATGCATCGCATCTTCAGATTCCACTCTAAGCACATTTGAGTTCAATAAAGCCTGTTTTCTTTGTGAGTCTGACACCGTATGCAAATGAACGCTCACTTCATTGTATTCTAGCCGTCTGAAAGCTCCTTAGCATGTCTTTTTTTTCCTAGCTAGCGTTGTATTTGTATTTGCTGTAGCAGACTTTTCAAGCAGCACATAAAAAAACCAAAAAAAAAACCCTTGAAGTCAAGTCACCTCCAACAGGTGGGACGTGACTGTGGAGATATATCAAAGTAAAGCACTGGGCAAAACGAAATATAAAATATTAACCGTGTTTTTTTGTCCTAATTGGCCAAAGCTTCAGAGAAGGTGAGAGGTGAGGTTCAGGAAGCACTTCGAAGAAAGAGAATTGTTTTATCTGTGCAAAGGGCTCTCATTTTAATGATTTTTTTTTCTTTAAGTTTCAGCGTCACTCGCCTCTTGGTTCTGGGCGTTGGCCCCGCGGACGCAGACAAGCGCTCCAGGAAAGAGATGATATTGTAAAGACACAGCGCAAGATAAGTGGATTGAGACAGATTCCGATTGGTGGGCTGCGGGGTTTTGTACTAATGTGTGTCACATTAAATCAAGTCCAATTGATATTCAGAGGGTATCAGTTTTCGGGGCCCTTCGGGGCTTAAATATTTGCGAGTCAAACAGTTTGAGAAGCCAGCCATGACTGTCACACTCCAAGCTTTTCTTCCTTTCGCCGAGCACAAGCTCCACCCACACACGCCCCGTTTGTTCAAGTTCACCTCCATATTCCAAATTTGCATTTAGAGTCCCTTTGTGCTGACTTTAATGTTTTTTTTTTCTGTCCACTCTGCCTCTGTGATCCGATTCTGAGTATGTAACTTTTATAAAAAAATGTTTTTTTTACATATTTGTTAAAACTGTCACCGTGTCGTGACAGTTTGTTATGAGACATATAATCCTCCCTGAACTATTGTTGCCATCTGAAGAAATGCACCGCCTCCAGTCAAAAACAACCAATCAGAGCCAGGAGAAGGGTGTTAGCACCGCCAATCAAACTCATGTAGCTGCTGCTAAATGTGCTAATGGAGGAGAAGCAGATTACCGTTACAGTAAAACCGGCGTCATCGGTGGCTATGCTAAATAGCCTTAGCATTCACGACACGCTTTGCTAACTGCAAAGAGGTGATTGACAGCCTGGCTCTGATTGGTTGTCTCTAGTTAGCACTAAGAGAAGGCAGAGGAGCTTAATTTTTTTTCCATAGATTTACAAATATGACAGTTTAAACAAATTTGTAAAACACAATATTTTTTTTATCATAGCCACATAATAGGCCTCTATTAAAACCCAGAATATATATTTACTTTGGAAAATCGATGGCAAGTTAGTGATATTTGTTAATTAAATATTCAAACACCTCTTTTGCAGGTGTTTGCTCATCCTTAGGATGGGGTAAGCAGTGAAGTAAATACAGCAACTTTGTGCTCGAAATCTTGCCTTTAATTGAATCCTTCCTCCTGCGGCAGATAAAGCCCAGTGTCATGGCAGCACCATTTATTTATTGTCCTTCATCTTGAATTATTACAGGGGACAAAGAAGGGAGCTATTAATTAGACGGGAATGTAAGATGTCTCAATGCCAACCATTTGTCTTGCAAGTGATTACTCAGAGAGAGGCTTTTTCTCTAATGCTTGGCTGAAAGCCGCATTACTTTCAGAGTTGCATCGCGGCGAAGATCAAGACTTCACTCTGATCAGAAATACACAAACTGAGATCATTCTGTGGAATTTGACTGAATCGCATTTTTTTTGAAAGTACAGTTTTAAATATTAGATCAAATGTTAGTTTGTTTTTCCCTCAAAGTGTATTTGAATGATCAAGAACTAAATACAATACAACCGATCAATGATTTCTGAACCATGCATGAAAAACAAATTAAAGCAACACTCCAGGTGTATTTTTGATGAGGGAATAATATTGCAGCATGATAAAAATAAAACCTCAGAGAAGTACATTTTGCACAATAAACAACTTGAAGGCAAAATTTATCAAGAATTCTTCATATTACTTCAAACTGAAATGATGTGACTGCAACGAAATAAAAGACCGCCCCAAAAAAATTCTGAGCATTTTTAAAATGTTGTACGATAATAAAAATTACATAATTACATAATGTGGGAGCTGTTTGGATAAAACATTTGGACGTAGGATTTAATAAGCTTTAGCGTCTTCCTGACTCCGTTTAGAACTGGATTTGAAAGTCCTGTTTTTTGTTTGATTATTATTATTGTTTCTTTGTTTTGTCTTTTTTTTCCTTCTGACATTTTACATGTTTGAAAGAAATAAAGACTTTATTTCAGCTTTTTGTAAGCGAATAATCATTTTTATGTAACTGATTGATGTAAGAAAAAAAGCGAAAATATAGTCAAGCAATGATTAACAAACATTTTTTTTTAAATCAAATGAGTTTTTTTATATTAACCATTAATGTTCTCTGTGAAACATCTTACGGCTCTTGTCTGGTTTAATGGAAGTTGGAAGATTAACGGGCGTAAAACAGCCAAACAAAAATATAGGTTCCATTTTTGTTGGCATGCCATGCTTACAGACAAAATTTAGAATCAGAATAGCACACAAAATGTTATCTCAACGCTCTTTACAGGAAAACATTCAGTTCATTTAATAGGTAAACATCATCCAATGTGGTTAACATTTAATTTACATTGTGATACACATAATACAGAATAGTATCGTAGAATAGAATAGAAATACCCTTTATTGTCCAACAGAGGGGAAATTTAATACAATTTGATCCTAAATAAGACAGAATTATGTCAAATTCAATTGTTTATATAATATGCCTAAGGAAGCCCAGTCGACTACATTGACCTATCAACCGTGTGGCGAAAGTAGAAACGTCCACTCACTTTTAATAGGCACAGGCTCATTGAAAGGCCCAGTAGGAGAAGCCATCTGCAACAACACAAAAGCACAAAGGGGGCTGGTCCAGATGTACTTATGGGAGAAAAACGGTATTATGCTAGCTAAACAGCTCCAATAGGGGTTTTGACCAGGAGAGAGACAGCTAAACAGAGCTGTTTAGCTGTCTCTGTTTAGCTGAGAGAGACAGCTTGAATGGGAAGAACAGAGAGAACTCAAGGTTAAAAACAGCAACAGCTCAGTCTGTTGAGCTTTTCCAGGGAGAGACACAGCTAGCAGCCTGAACCTAAACAGCAGAACTAAGACACGCTGCAACCTGACGTCACGATAGACCCCGCCCTCCAGCTCCTTCATGGTGGGCAAAAAGCTGCTCATTGACGACGGCTACCGTTGGTTTTATCTGTCAAGTTGTCAACATGACATGCTAAATCTTAAACCTATGCCCTATCTCGAGTGATTCGAGTACCTCGATTATTAAAATTCTTCGAGGAAAATTGATCTGCCTCGAAGCCTCGTTATATTATGTTTTATTATGTAGCGCACCGTGTTTTCCGGCCGGGTTATTACTTGCGTTGCCCAGCGCTCTCACTTCCGCCTGAGTTGTTGACGAAAGCTAAGTGTTAGCGACATAATGTCCAGTTGTCAAGTTCGGCCTGGGAGGATTTTATTCATACATGATAATGTCCGGGTCTTTGTCGTTTTTTGGGGGACCAATAAACATCCTTAAAATGACAGGAGCGATACTTGGAGCACAGCAGCTTTTCTCCTCCCAGAGCTGCCGCCTGGTGGCTCCTCGCTGAAGGCATACAGGTGAGCGGATAGAATGAACACTGCGGGCGGCTGCGCATTAGATTATTAACCTAAGTGTAGCTTTACGGACAATTTATTTAATATCATCCCGGTCTCAACAAATGGGTGGCGGCTCGTAGCTGGTAGATGTTTCTGATTTGACACAAAGGTGTCAAATCCCGTCGCTAACATGAACACAAAATCTATAAATGGCTGGGCAAGGTGAGAGTTTATCTGTTAAAACTGACTGAAGACGAAAACATAAACGAAAAGCTAGAGTATAGACATTTTTTAGTATTTGTGAGCCTGCCTCTTTATTATTAAATTGAATATAATTTCAGATTTTTGTATAACTTTTCTTCAGGTTAAGTTAGAAAGTGAACTATTATTGTTACAAGTTAATTTTCTAAACTAGAGAAAAGTTATTGTTAGAGAAGCTAAAATGTGAAAAATTGGACTGATGTTGACATGCGATAGTAACACTACTGTTATGTTAGATTTACCAATGTTTTATTTTATCTTTTTTTTATCCGATTACCCGATTAATCATAGGAATATTCGTTAGATTGCTAAAATATTCGCTTACAACAGCCCTAATGCCTGATATATAAAAGAAAAAGGGATGCAGACCATTTGTCTTTATTAGGTAGAGTACTTAATATGTGAGCTTGTTATAAGATTCTCTGGTTTATTTAGTCAAAGATGTGACAGTGGTGAAAGCAGACAGACTCAATGCTCCGCTGGCCAGCATCTACATACTCACTTCTCTATAAATCACCTTGAAGTCTGTGTCTAATTATGGCTATTTGTAAATTTAGTGGAACCAGTTGCTGATACACATCCATCTTTTTTCCCCCTCCCTACCTACTCAACCTGAGAAGCAAGAGAGAGATCAGGGTTTCTCTTATCGCACAGTTGCTCCTCTGAAAAATGTAATATAATATGTTTTCTGACCAATATTATGTTTCCTATCTGGTTTATAAAGGAGCACTTGCAGCTTCAAGGTGAACTTGTATCCACCACTATTGATATGTTGAAAGAAGGACACTTTGCTCATCCACTGAGTAAATCACTGGTCAGGATACAATGTTAACAAAAACAACCTTTTCAAGCAATGGTGCCATGTTTAATATGAAATTCAGACTGATGTGAACTTGACGTGGTCTCTTGGACATGGAAGTGAGATTCTTTAGAATGAGGCTGTTTTATCCACAGAGTTGTGTGCGGGCGCGTGGGGGCGTGTGTGTGTGTGTGTGTCTTACCTTCCTCTGCTGCAGGGTGTGATGAGCAGGTGTGGTTCTGAAGCTCATCAATGTCAATCGGAAGAGCAGAACTAGGAGCAGAACCCCTAAGGCAGATGCAGATTGTTTTCTCACCGGTAAAACGAGTCCTAGCTTAGTGTTTAGTGGTTGTGTTTAGTAAAAGTTCTCTTACTTACTCTCATTTCTCCTCGCTGTTCCTCCGGCCGCCTACCTGGACCTCCTGCCTGTTCGCCCACCAACGCTCTTCTCTCTGCTGCTGCATTCAGAAAATCAAACAGACACCTGCATCAGATATACCAATTACCCGCTCCCTGTCAAACTAAACCAGTGTGGCTGTATTAACCTTTTCCTCGACCATCTACACCTCTGGTAACAGCAAGGAACGCACCAGCTCCCTTTCTGTCAAAGTCCTTCATCAAACAAATAAGAAATTTTGTTATTTTGCTACCTCTTTGTTACTTCCAGTATATGATTTCCTCTGATTTATTCCCCTGAATAAACCTTTCAAATGATTAATTTGTGTCCGTAAATGTTGCCCGCTCTAGCAGCTTACGCAGACACGGCAGGCCGTCTTCACGGTGATAATCTGTGCCACGACAGCAGTAAAAAGCCTCATTTTCACCAAACAGTTCTAGAACTAAACTGGTGCTTTCATTGCATCAAGTTCCCTGTGCTGCTTTGCAAGATTCGGCACCAATACACTGGTTCTTTCTCAGTACAGACTCGAAGTTGACCCACTGGAATAAATTGAGTGGCTCTCAGCCCTCAGGAGTTATCACTTTTGATCAAATTTAAGACAAAACAAAAACCCCACCCTACTTCAACAGTGATTAAAAAAAATGTCTTCTGATTTTCTTGTTGTTTTTTATCACCGATCTGTTTGGTTCTATTGGTTTATTCATTCAAAATGGAGTTGCTGCAAAGTTTTACTGCAATTAATTTTCAACTGGCACCACACTCATTAAGGGGGGATTGCTGCACAGTGAGTCCCTCCATGCAGTCAAAATGAACTTCTACAAACAGGACTGAACTGAAATGAAATTGACTTTTAATCTGTGTATATTGGATTTTAATTGGCTACTTTTGTGTACAACACTGAAATATGTCATTTGTTGTGAATCAGCTCCATATAAAAGTTGACTAAAATGAATTGTTGTGTTTGAAGAAAGCTACCGGCTCTACATAAACACTGTTTTTCAGAATGCTCGTTGCCAACACTTTCAACAAGATGAAATTACTTAAAAATGCAGAAGTGCACTGACAGAACATTTGCATTTTCAGCAATTTTCTTTTAAGAACAAATTTTAGAGCCAGAAAAACATATTTCAGATTTTTTTTTTTTTTTTTTTTTTCTTTTTAAGCATGCGAGTCATTTTAAAACGCAACACTCTGATGTGAAAATTCACTTCCTATCCTGATTCTGGGATGTGTCTGTATCTTTTGTTCCTTGATGTTGGTTATCTTCAGGAGTGTGGGGGGCTGAGTGGGCCAGCACACCTGTTGCTATCGGACTCATCAGGCTGGTGTAAGATAAAAGACAATGAGGTGCCAGACAGTCCCGTGACACTAGAGTATTAACCTGCAGCGATGGTACAAAGCCACACTTCTCCTTGTGATCTACTCTCCTTACTCCTTGTGCCTATCTCATGTTTTATTTGTGTTTTTTATTAGGGATCTCCTCTGCTTAACTTTCAGGTGGCTAGTAAAAATGAAGCCACCCAATAAAATTTTAAATTTACCTCACCTAGACTGCTCTCAGTCTTGCTTGGTACCAGGGCCGGCTCAAGCCTCCATGGGGCCCTAAGCAAAATTTGGTTTTGGGGCCCTCTAGTTCTGCTAACAATGCGAACCGGCTGCAATCAGCAGCCCGATCATTAGATCATTCACACTCCTGCTATAACCTTATTGCATCTCTGGCAGTGCTGTTTACACTATATACATGTACAACATTTATTGGCCAACTGACTTATCGACCAGTTGATTTCTGGGTGCCGATTTTTATGTGAAGCCCATCTTATCTTTGTCAGCAAAGGTTTAAAAATCAGACTCTGTTCTCTTCTGCTCTGCAGTGAGAGGTTTGACTGACAGACCGGCCCAACAGGTCAGGTCTGAACGTTTGCAGTTAACAATATTCACCCCTTTGTTGCCAACTCACTGACTTTCTTGCTATATTTAGCCACATTTCAGACAAAAAGATTGGTATCGGCCAAAATCAAAATCTGCAGGTCAGGTTTTTTAAAGACCAGGGATCGGCCAGAAAACTGCAATCGGTGCAGCCCAACTTAAGATGGAATACATACACACATATTCATGACATTCTCTGGTTAAATAAATTTATCTTAAGCATAACTCCAATACCTAAAGATGTAATTTATACCAGGTGAGTCTTTCTCCACTGAGAATGTGGACCGGTACCGGTACTGGACTGATTCTGTGCCTTCAAATGATTTTAACAGAAGTTTCACATAACTTAGAAGTAAATTGTAAAATAATGTTTGTTTTAGCCACAAAGTGATTATGCTCAGCAGCAAACAACATCTCCCCAACTGCAGCAAAGAGCAGCTCATCCATGGAGCAGCCATGTAGCCTGACACAAAAACATTTTGCTAGACAATGTCAAACATCGAGAAGTTTTAATTATTGTTATCAAACGTTATCAAACACGGCGTTTTGAAGCTAAAAATGTCTCAGAAATATACAGAGCAACCAGTCAACTAATTTAAAGTTTAAACTCGGTTTCACACAAACACAAAGACCCCAGCATAAATGTTTGGCTGTTGAACTGGACCGTTCCAGGTCGCTATCAAGATAATTTTCTATAAGCAGCTTTACAAATCTCTTGCATTACATTACCAGGGCACATTAAAACAAACCTTTATCTTGGCTTTTTTCTATTCTTCCGCTTTCTTTTCTCCTTCCCTGAAGGATAGGTCCTTTTTTGAGACATTGTTTTGCTTTCTTAACTTCTGACCGGAGCTTTGGACGTTTGGATGCTCTGCATGGCAGCTCGTTAACGGCGAAGCGTGCGGTACCTGCCGCGGCCGCCAGGGGCCCCTGAGAGTCTTTTTATCCATAAAATAATGATTTCTACATACAATAACAAATATATGTAAAAAACAAATCACTTCATAGTGAAATTGTTACTAAAAAAAAAAAATCCGCTCCACTGAGGGGCCCCTTAGTGGCCCTGAGCGCCCTAAGCGTACGCTCTCCAATGCAACGCTCAAGATAAGTTTCTGCCACTCAGACTCGCCCAAATTTTCCAGACCTTTCTGGTTCCCTGTAACCCAGTAAAAATCAACTTCTTGTTCTACACTTCACTTTGTACAGAAGGTCTGGACCGTCGGCTATTGAGAAACAATTGCTAGTAAGTTATTTTAGTATGAACTTGTGCGTACAGTTAGTATGCATGATGAACAGTCTTTGTGCCAGTGAATGTGACTTTATGTCAGTGTGTCTTATGTAACTGAACCATCTCGATGTGATACCATGAAAGACCAGTACTTATTTAAGCTAGGCCTGGACAATATGGCAGAAAAACTTAACAACAACCAACAACATCAACCTCGCTTAGCTCACCATCAGAGGGTGTCTTTTCATCTGCCCATGTCCCCCAGAATGCTGTGGTTCTGGGTCAGAGTTCAGTGAAAATTCTAAATATTGAATATTTGAATATTGAACATATCAGATGTATTATCTATTGATATTATTACCATGTGTCTATCTTGATATACATTGTTATTGATTTATAGTCCAGTCCTAATTTAAACCATCTACTCTGAACATAACATCTACATGTAGCATAGCGCTACAGATTACTTTTAAATCCTTGGGTAGAGTGCCGGTGTGTTACATCTCCAACCTACTTTGCATTTCTTTTGACTTCCTCATCCTCAATCAGACAAATTGGCAGATAAATTTTCAGCTCATGAACTTGCATGTGAGCTAAACACTTTGCTATTACAGCATTTATCTCTGAGGGTCATGGTGTAATGCACGGAGGCCCAAGGTCATCGTGTACCAGTGGAACATCTTGGTTTGATTTGTTGTCCGCCTTGTTTGTTTTTTTGCTCTCCTTTGTTTGTTTCTTTAAAAAAGTATTTCCCCAATTTCAGACATTTAAATGAATTTAACTATTACGTACACTTTCACATTTCCCAAAGGAAATGTTAAAGCGATCATTCTGCCCTTCAGTTTTGACAACAGATGAAGCAAAGTAGGGGTTTTTTCTTGCCTTTCTGGTACCGTCTAAGACTCCTTCTCAAAATTCATTGCACGGTCATGCCAAATCTGTCCATGAGCTCAAAATTGGCTTGTTAGTAATGATTATAGCATAGAAATGGTAGCAGAGTGAGGGGGTGATTTAACTCAAATCAGCACCAAGATTGCAGACATTAAATTTTTACAACAAAATGATACTATTATCAGTGCGTTAAATGTATGACCCTTTGTCTGTGTCAGTTATCTCCTCTGCCCTTCTTTCCGTCTCTCTGTCGCTGCTTCTCTCTCGCTCGATCATTTTGGAGCATTGCTATCAGCTCCGAGTCAGAAATGTTCCTTTCATTGACGCACGTCGGTGCTCAGCCTCTGACAGAAGCGGACGGCATGGAAGGAAGAAGCAGCTGAAATAAATACTAATGTAATGAGGGGGAAGGGGCCGCCAAATGGCTTGCCAATTTGCGTTTGTCACACGGTGAGCCGAGGCCGCATTGACATATAGATATGTGATGGTGGCACTTCTTTAAAGTCACTCAGAACGGTCCACTCAAAGCATCACACCTGCCCACCAGCGCTGACTCCTTAAAGAGGGTACAGATTAGAGCGCCGGATGATTTATTTCTTTTTTTCCCTCAGTATGGAACATTGTCCTGTACGTGGTGAAAGGACCGTCACTCCTGCTGTCTCCACTGGGAAAAATAAAACTAAAAATTGCATGGCATTTCTCCAAAACGTAAGAAATGCAGCCTGGTGATAAGACGCCGAGAGTATTTCAACAGCAGTTTCTGATACGGGAGAGACACTCAGCCAAAGGTAGAAATCTCTGCAGATAAATCCAGGTGGAGAATCAAAGCAGTGGAGCGACAAATGTGTGCAGTGGTTATAAGAAGGTGGGTAGAATAAATAAAAAAATTTTAAAAAGTCAATCATTTGAATTTCTCTCTTACACCGCAACCCACTTCCTCCATTATTATTATTATTATAGTCACAGTTCTGATCACAGACGCTCTCAGTAAATATTACTTCAACATGTTTTTACTCAAGTAAACGTAAAAATAAGCAATGCAAGAAATTACTCAAGAGTCAAAAAGTATTTTTTAAGTTAAGTACCGAGTAACTGATCAAAACATCAATCGTTTAATATTTAAAGGGGCAGTATTATGTGGTTTTCAGGTACATTTTATAGCACATTCAAGTTCACTTGAATGTGCTATAAAATGTAGACATGTTGTCTACAGTTGCTACAAAAAATGTTGTATATCTCAGACATGACTTAAGAAATTTGACATTGTCATTTAACACACTGAAATTGGGTCTCTGCCTCTTTAAAAACTCCTGCTTTTTCTGAAACTCCGTCTTCAGGAAGTCATCACAACACGGCTCCACTATTAACACTTCAGCAATGTTGTTGAAGGGTAAAACAAACACTGGCATAATGAGCTCAGCAGATGCATCAGGTGTTTGCTAATTGCTTCTGGCTAGTCTGAAGGAGCTGGGTGAGGGAGCTTGAGGCAAAGTTCAAAAAGGTCAATTTTACAAATTTTGGTATTTAAAGGAAAATACCAAAAAAAAAATTAAATATAATCTTTAGAAGATAACAATAAACAAACAAAACAAAGTAAGGCAAAAGACATTTTTTCTCCCCAAAATCATTTTCCTTCCATATAAAACTTACAAACTTTGATAAAAACTGATAAAAAAACTTCCAAAACTTTGGTGAGTTTTTGGTTAAAACATGTTTGTTCCTCATTCAGTGAAGTTTACACACAATGGGTAGAGGATCCAGACATTTGAACAGTAACAGGTACAAGCACTCTTTTGTTCCTACAGCAATATCTCTTTTTAATGCAGGACATTGCAGGGGGACTTGCTCCTAATTTAGTGTTTATAGCAACTGTCGGTCAATAATGAAATCCACTGCTGTACTCTTCCCATTACGTATTGATTTGTATTTTATGTCCTTTTGGTATGTTTTGTTGTTTTTTTTATTTTTTAATCTTTGATGCTTTGTCTTTTAGTTTTTATACTTGCCGTCACATCAATTGCCCATTTGGGATATAAATAAATCTGAATCTGAAATTTTACTCACGTAACAGTATCAATATAATATAATATAATATAATATAATATAATATAATATAATATAATATAATATAATATAATAACAATATAATTGCTCAAGTAAAAGTAAAAAGTACAGCATAGTAAAAATGCGTAAAAGTACATTTTTTTCCAAAGCTATTTGAGTAAATGTAACTAGTTACAACCAACAGTGTTATAGTTTTATCAAGTCTTGTCACCCTGTAGTGCCACCTTCATGTGTAGGGAAACATTAGCTTGGCAAATGAACTTTTGGAATAAGATTATTTGAAATGTTTTGGCAAAATGTAAACACAATTTTTCTGTGGTAAAAACCATCACAGCAAACTCCAAAGCCCCGGCCACATCTATCGGAGGCTGATCTGACTACACCAGATGAAGCTGCTCTACATACATAATTTAACATCATGTAACATAAAACTACCCAGCATGTCGTCTGTTGGGAAAAATATGATTAAAGTCTGTTTAATTCACGTACTTCAGAAGTTAAAAAAAAAAAAAAAAAAAAAACAGCTATGAAAGATAAGCTGTGATGAAGAAAAATAAGTGGATAAACCAGAATTTCTTAATAAGGAAAATCACTTTTGCTTCTTGTATCGGAGCTAGCCTGTCGGGTTTTGGTAGGGGTTTGGATTTTCATGAGTCGAGAGCTGCACCTGAGAAGTGCTGCCACAGTGCCGGGAGGAAACATTTCCACCTGGCAGATTTCTGATGCTTTTGCATCTTTGGTCACAATTTTGTACTTCAGGCCGTGGCGCAAAAAGTGGGTATGCACTGTGTGCAACGCATAGGGGCGCTGCACCAGAGTGGGAGCAAAAACGATGCGGGGAATTTTTTTTTCCAGTCAGCATCTTATGTACTTAACAGCTGTTTGTGTATGAAATGATCAATAACAGAGGAACAGCACTGATTAGGCGCCCCTCCCCTCCTGCCAGCCACTCTCCCCTGCCATACATGTAGCTTGGGCATACGTCCCTCCATTAAATTCCTTTAAACCATCATATACACATACCAAAAACTACTGTACTTTTAACGATATAAAGGATTAATTTATTTTCATTGCATATTTTACTTAAAGTTCTCATCAAGTGTTTGTGAGAATGACCGTCAGTCTGAAGGAATTTTGGCCCAATTACCGTTGCTAGACGGTTTCAACTCAGCCACACAAGTTGAGGGTTTTAAGCAAAAGAAGAACCCGGTTGGTTATGCTGCGTTCCAGTTGTACTTGAACATGGGAAATTCCGACTTCCCATTGAAAAAAAATCAAGTGGAACTGTCACTGGGAAACTGGGAGCAACTCCGACTCCATCCAGTTATGACTTCCTGTTTCAATATGGCCGCTCCTGACATCACCAGCAGTAAAATGTGGTGGAAACAAGTTCATTTCACAAGACACACATACAAAAGTGCGACTGAAATCAATATTACAAGTGGAACCTGCAACTGTGAACTGAACAAATTGAAAGCGGTGTTAGCAGTACGTCTTACAAACGTTTTAAGCTTTACTTTCATAAGTAAACAATGCCTCTGGGCGCCGCCATGTTGAAATTCCCACTTGACTAGAACGCACTAACCTCGTGGTCATACGTCAAACTCAGCTCAGAAATCCCATTTCCCAGGTAACTGGAACGCAGCATTACTCCAAAAGTCTCCATTTTGTTTGTTTATTTTGTGTGGGTTTTTTTTTGTTTGTTTGTTTGTTTGTTTTATTTTGGTTGTTGATGCCGGTGTGCTTCACTGGTTTTTCTTATTTTACTTAAGGCAAAACCGAATGACCAGCTTTTCTTTTTCAAATTTTTTTTTTTTTAGACCAGAGCAAAATTCAGCTTCTTGATTTACAGAAAGTCGTTCAGGTCCTGAAGTAGCAAAGCAGACCCAGTTCATCACACTCTGCACCCGCCATATCTGACTATTGGTATAATGTTCTTTCTTGTCTGAAACGCTGTGTTACTTTTACTAAACATGAATCGGGTTCCACGTTTTCCCAGCAGTTCTCCTTTCATCTCTCGTTGTTCCTGAGGCTAATATAAAATATGTTGTAGGCAAATGTCAGATGGTCTTTGTGTTCCGTTTAGTCGGAGGTAATTTTCTCCCTGGAATCCCCCCAAGACCACTATCTGATTCTGTCTGAGGTCTTTTATCCTGCTTCCTTTTGCCAGACATCTGACAGAAGGATTCAAGTTATGTCTTGATCCTGCATGTGTGGACATACAAAAACCAAAACAGAGTTTAATCAGTAGATACATATGATGGAATATTAGGGCCATATTATTGAAAAGTAAAAAATATTTTATTTTATTTTTCCTTAAATAAATATATATATATATATGTATAAATAATGACAATGAAGAGTCAAAATTACAAGAATAAAGTAATGAAATTATGAGAATAGAGTAAGCTTATTCTTTATTGTTTAAAAAACAAGAATAAGTAAGACTTTTTACATAAAAGTTGGTCATATTTACATAAAAAGCCCCATAAATATGACTTTTTACAGGAATAAAGTCATATTAAGAGAATAAATTTATAGTTTTGTGAGAAAATAGTTAAAATTATGAAAATAAAGTCGTAGCATTTCAAGAATAAAGTCAAACAAGAATAAAGTAAAAAAAAAAACAAGAATAAAGTCGTAATATTTTGAGAATAAATTTGGAATATTACTAATGTTTCCACGTCATTCTCATATTACTCCAACTGTGTTGTTGCAATACTAGGCCTTATTTATTTATTTATTAGTTTTCTTAGTTTAAAACTAAAGGGATGCGGTGGTCCGGATACTTTTTACAGTCCTGTCGTTTCTTAAATCCTGGTCTATTTCTGTGAAAACATTTTAATGGGTTAAATTAGCAGACAGAAGATGATTGTACAATTAGACTTGTTCTGAACAAAAGTAAGAAAAAAAAAAACAACAGATTGGTGATATTTGTTTTTCATCGTTTCAGTTAACAGCTACATGTGTAGTGGTGATATAATTGGTTCCAGCAGCACTGGAGCTGTAGAAGTCGCCCCACTTCGATCTAATCAGCTGGATGCTGATTGGCCCGACGCGTCATGCAGCAGCACAGTGATTATGTCCTTGCAATAATTGCTCATACTCACCACTAGCAGTAAATGTGGATTATTGTCTCGGATGTGGATGGACGCTGAAACGAATCTGCACGTGGCGCCTCACCAGTGGGTGTGTTTTCAGCCGGCGGCGAGCCTTTTCAAAGCAGAGGGGTAACGGTCTCTGAGGATAGACCCAGTTTAACAACGTGTCAGTCGTACACCATGTTCGGAGTCTCGCAAAATTCTCCACGCAGCTTGTACTTCGTGAAATCTTGTCAAGTTAAAACCGCCGGCGTTAATTCACGTCAAAGGTGAGCGCCTTCTGCGAGCACAAGGCAGCAAACGTTTCAGATATACTCCTGCTGCAGCACACCTGAGTCAAATGATTGTAACCCTATAAGACATAATAAGTGGAGAAAATGGGCTCCTCTGTCGTCTCCCAGTGCTCACACTACTAATGTAACGCTCAGTTAGAAACAACCAATCAGAGCCGTGAGGAGGGTCTTAGCATAGCCTGCCATGAATGCTAAGGCTAGTTAGCACGGCCACCGATGATGGTGTTTTCTTGTAACTGTTTCTCCGCCATTAACACATTTAGCAGCATGTGCACGAGGTGATTGGCGGCACTAAGACCCTCCTCCTGGCTCTGATTGGTCTGAGTGCTTGATCCACTGGTAGACTATTTCACTAATAGCTCGTGCTTTTTAAAACGTCAATATTAAGGAATTACTGGCTTAAAAGAAGCTTCTGGTTTGCTGAAAAGTTACTTGTAATTTAGTTTATTTTAACTACAGTAAGATATTTGCACTAGAATCTAGACCAAAAATACTTTAGTAAGATTTTGTGATTTTTCAGTGCAACACTTAAAAATAGCTGATAATCATCTTATGGATCCATATTTATATGTAGTCTGACACACTGCTAGCAACTCCGTGTAATTACGGATGTGCCCGCATGTAAGCTGACTGGTTTAGGGTTAGCACATGATAGCGCGAGGCAGTTGTAATAAAGAAACAAACTGCAAAGCGAACAGGTAACTGTTTTTATCAACAATTAAAGAATAACTGTGAGCTTTAAGCAAAGATGTAAAAGATAAATTTAATAAATACCAAAAAAAAAAACGAAGTAGATTGGCAGCAGCAAAAACAATCAGGCGCTAATGATAGCTAGCTATTATTAGCTTTGGCTACCTAATGATAGCTAGCCAAAGCTAATTACATCCCTGAGACATAGTTTTGATGGACGGAGTCAGAGGTTAGACCCTCTTTTAAAAAAAAGCCATAATCTTTCAGAGCAACATATTTTTAAACGTTGTTAAAATAATAATGATTAAAAAAAAACAAACTTTTGTGTTCTAACAGGAATTATTTCCCAGCCAGTGTTCTGGCCCTTTTAAGTGCTGTAACAACAACAACGACAAAAAATTGTGAAATTTATTAATAACACGACATGTGGACAACACAGGCCTTGTTTTCATTAATTACCAATTATTTTAACCAGGAAATATAAAAAAACAAACAAAAGAAGAACAAAAAGAAAGTCAGCCTTGTTGTTGCAGAAGTGCATTTTAAAAACGGAGCTCCGCCGTTCAGTGTTGGTCCCGGAGTCAGGCTCAGACAGAACAGGGCGCTCGCTGCCTGTGCGGATGCCGGCATCAATGCTGGGATCACTCAGAAGAAATTGAGGCTTAATTTGTTTTCACTCATTCTGCCGTCTGACGGAGCAGAAGACGGCGTTTCCTTTCATTTGTATCCTGTTGGAGGAATGAAGCCAGAAACTCATCACGGTTATGATTATTATATACGGAGCATATCCGTGCGCAGACGCGCGCCATTAAATGAATTTTCTTTTTCTTACATTGGTTTGTTTCTACTGCAACAGGCACATTTCACTGTGGGTTTTTTTTTTTTTTTTTGCAACGGTTCCGCAGTAAATGAGAACTAAACCAGAATCAGCCTGATTTTCCTAGACAGTCAAAACAAGAGAAACTCAATGCAAAACGTAGGATTAAAATATATTGAAAGAAGTGAGAGGTTTTAAAGTGGTTTACAGAAAAAAATCAATCCAAAGGGTTGTTTACGTCTCTCTGGACATAGTTTCTGAAGTGCATACAAACACTAAGACTCAGCCTTCAAACATAGATAATTACTCCCATCAAGGCTTTTCTAAAATAACTTTAGACTGCAGATCTGGTCAAATCAACCCCCACATATGAAACATGAAACCTTCAAAATATGAACGTCTTTAAGAAGTTACAAGAACATTCTGATCAAAGTTTGTTAGTTTAGTGTGTCAAATAAAATGACTCCTTGTTTCAGACCTAGGGTTAGTCCTAACCTTGATTAATGTGTGAAATTTGGAAATTAAACAGAAATGTTGATGATTCTTTATTCTCCGTTCTGCCCTTTCTAATGTTTAGGGGTCGAGAACAAAAGGTAATTACTACCATTCCTCCTATTGGCTGCCTAATGTGGATATAAACATTTCTCTTATCCCGACTCTGATTGGATAACGAAGCCTCTTCATGATGATCTTCCACAAGCTGCAAGCAACTGGAATAAGATCAACCCGATCTGCAACTCCCCCTCACAACTCCTACAGACTAGCCAGCAGCAGTTAGCAAACACCTGGCAGAACTGCACATCTGCTGAGCTCATTATACCAGCTGCCTCTTAGTGAAAAGCTGGTAAAAAGGTTGTTAAAGGGTTAATTGAGGAGCCATGTTGTGATGACTTCCTGAAGGCGGAGTTTCAGAAAGAGCAAGAGCTTCTTAAAGAGACAGAGGCCCAATTTCAATCTGTTAAATTACAAAGTCAAATTACTTTTCAGTCATTTTTATAACAACTGAAGATAACTTGACTGTACTATAAAATAGTACTATATGCCTGGAAAATACATAAAAGTGCCCCTTTAAGTGACCTCCAGATGTCATTACTCAACTTTTAGGATAAAATTCATGAATTTAGGATAAATTTAATAAGTTCAATCTTTTGGAACATCTGGATGTTCTTTGCCCAGTCACAAAGATGTCTCTTTAGGTAAATGCTAACCTTTATTTTTACATATTTCATCTTTAGTTCAGTTTTTGCTTGAAGAAACCCTAAGTTAATGGATACTTGTGATTGTGAATCAATTTAATTCTTGATTGTATTTGTAGAAAGGCTCAAATATTCCTCCCATCTTACTCTGCAGCACTTTTGATTGCTCAGTAAATTATATTTTAAACACTATGTAACAATAAAATAAAATATACATAATCTCATTTAGTCAAATTATTCCATAGATATGACAATGATCAGTTTGAATATTGTTTTTGTATATTCATAACCTCTCACTTCCTTATACATATCAAAGTTATTTTACATCAAATTGCTCTTGTTGATTGAAACTAAAAGCAATGTTCTAGCAGCAATCTGTTGAGTTGTTTTCTTTTGAAAGCAAGTCTTCGTTAAAAAAAATCATATCAAATTCTCTGAGTTAGTTTACAAAGTGTTGTTTTGTTCTACTATCAGTCGGCTTCTTGGTACACAAGCGCTAACTTTTCCTTGTAACTTTTCCCTCCTTTTAGAGGGAAATGTCTTAATGATGTAATTCAACCCTAGTGTTCATTACGCCGTCATAAATTACACATTAGTGCTGACAATGACGTTTTATGGAGTGTGTAGCTTAGAGATGGATGCGACAATGTCAAATGCAAAATTTTGTTGCTCTGTAATTCATGGGCTTTGATTCTCGGCCAAACCAGTTACTCATCCCGTCTCTTATTATATTAATATTAATACATAAAAACATGGCATGTCTAGTCGGTTCTCCGCCTCCAAACCAAACTGGTTCATGGCAGGACGAATTACTCTAATCAAATTTGCTCCATCTGAAACTCTAATGTACCAGCACAACAACAAAAAAAAGCATTTTTATGTCTTCATCCTTAGAATCGTTCAATAAGGAAGACAGCATGATTCAGCTTTAGCTTCCTCAGACTCATCAGGTCCATATTTATTAAGATGCTGCTGTCAGAAGACATTCTTTGCCTCCTTGTCATGCTTGGTGAAGCATTTGATTCAACTGAGACAAGCAAAATATTTTCTTTTTTTGGGGCGGGGGAGTGTCCCTGCATGGCTGCATTAAGACTGGTGCATGCATTACTGCTCTAGAACCAAATAATAAGAGTCGTTCCCTGAGGGTTAGTGTTAGTGAGAACTAAACATAGGGCTGGACAATAAATCAATCTGTCGCGACAGACACGTGATCGATATCAGTAGCCAATACATCTGATAGAATGTTCAATATTCAATATACAGAAAATTCACCGAACTCCGATCCAAAACCGCACAGCGTTCTGGGAGGAAAAGCTTTAGCTGCTAAACCTCTCACAGCTAGATAAGCTAGGACGGGAACATTAACCAACTCACTCACTCTTTGGTTACCTAGCAACAATATGATTTCATGTTTCGCCACTGGAGTGAAAACTGTGGATAAAACAGAATCAGATGAGATCACGTCATACAAAATTTTGCAATATTAAAACATTACAAGGAGCTAATGAGAGAGCTAGCCAGTTGAAGTTGTGATATAAGATACCCCAATTAGTCTTAAACCATTTTGTTTGGCAGCAATTTAGGTTCCCAAAAGAACCTGTCACCCTGCACCTATTGAAGGTACAGGGTGACAGACAAGACACAAACAATATGTAAGCTGTCGAAGGAGGCAGAAAGCATCGCTACAACAATGATGGCTGTACTACACCATAACCGCACAGCGTGCTATCGATAGCATTAGCCACTGGAAAATGTTGCACGGCAGATCAAGCACAGCTATCTGGAAATGATAGACATGAGCTTGTTGGGTTTGTGGGGTGGGAAACTTCAATAAAGAGGTAAAATGAAGGCTTTTTGAAGCATAACTTTGAATAAATAAATAAAAATGTTTAAAAAATTATTTGATCTCTTACGATTTCTTGAAAGTAATATTAAAATCTGGCATAGCGTCTTGTCTTCTGAGTCTTTAGGTATCGTTACATCCTGATATAATATGGAAGATCATAGTTAAATGACCGGAGTGCTTTGGAGTCCTCTGGGCTTGCTGAAGCGCTACTAGCTGTACTATTGTGTCACACTGTCGTCACACTAACATGACACAATGCTGGGTGTTTGGGTTTAACCCCACCTGCTCAGTAAAAGTCCAGCTGGCAGTGGAAACTCTTGAATACGCCGGTCTGTAAAACAAGCGCACCGACCCGTTCGGCAATGCACTAGCTTCCTGCCGCACGCATAGTCTTGGTGCATCTAGCAGAATAGAAAAGTAAGCAGAAATAATCTAAAATGTTGACTGAAATTGCATCAGAAGATAAAAAGTAATAAATATGAACATATGCACAGGTTAATTCTTGAGATTCATAATGTGAAAAACAAGTTTAGCTATTAGATTTTAAATCATTGAGTCAAAGTAATTAGGCACAGTTGTTATCAAGCTTTCTGATAAGTGAGCATATAAAATATGAATTATTAGCATTTGTTTTTCTGTTTTTTTTTTTTTTTGGATCTGCCTAGTCATTGGACCAAAAAATGAGAAAATTTAATTATTTCTCATCGCAGGAAGCCCGGATGGATCGTCTGCAGGAGCAGGACTGCAGAGAGGAAATGAGAGCAGGAGGAGCGGAGGAGATGAAGAGTGAAGCTGACAGATGGGACACCAGAAGACCCAGACAGGTGAGGAAGAGGAGGCTGTCAGACCGACAGGAGTCAGATTTATCACAGTTTATCACAGGTCAAAATGCTAATTCTCTCTAAGACACCGGCACTCAGAAGTCCACGCGCCCCTGCTAAAGTACCAGGGTTTGTGATATAAAAAATATATAAAAATAAAAATGAGACCATGATAAATCATGTCAAAATGTATTCCTGGCATTTTTTCCCCCTTTAGCTGAATAGCAAAAGGGGGATTAATGACAGTCAACAATAATTTGAGTAAGTAGGCTGTATTACTGGGGTTGGTTAGTTCTCGTCATGGCTAGCAGCTAAGGCAAAACCTTCAGCTGTTTACTAGAAAACTTATGATGGAGATTTATTTCTTTTCAGTGAATCAGGGAGTTCAAGGAAACCTCCAAATTACCAGAATACTTCAGGAAAGGAAAAGCAAGGTTTTTAGAGTGGCTTAGTCAAAGTCCAAAATATATCAGGTGTATATATGAGAGCTTCTGCCTCACAGAGCAACCTGCTAGCTGGTAAAAATGTTGTTAAAGGGTTAATGGAGGAGCCATGTTGTGATGACTTTTTGAATGTGGAGTTTCAGAAAGGGGCAGAGAGACATTAAATACAGTCAAATTTCTTTTAAGTCATATCAGATTTAACGTTTTTGATAACTGAAAGCAACATAGATACTTGATTTTGCTATATAATGGCTATATAGTGGCTGGAAAATACATAATACTGTCCCTTTAAGAGCATGATCAATTATGCAACCAAGTTATTACCGGATTTGTTTCTTTGTTTTTGTATTTTGTATGTCCCCCAAAATATATTTGTTTATTGGTTGGATTGTTTCTATAATTATGTCACAAAAAGTTTTAAAATGATTTAGATTTTTTTTTTTCCACATCACAACCTGCCATTTTAACACTGCAAAAGCAGCACAGGTTACACTGGCAGATTATTTCACAATAACATATTATGAGTGTAATAATCTCCTAGTGGAGCTGGAACTTAATTATTGCCTTAAAACAAGCTCCTATATTTTCTGAAAATTGACTTGTAAGCTAGGTTAGTGTTATTTCAAGTGTACTAACATATTTGCGCTGGAAGTAGATCAAAACTACTTGGTAATATTTTGTGTTTTTGCAGTGGCAGGGTCGTCCGTACTTTGGAAAGTCGCCTTATTTGTTGATGTTCATAATATATTTTCCACCAGTGACGTGTTTTTGCGCTCTTCTGATGGAAAGCGGTTCCCAAAGCGCTTCCGGGGAAGACTCGATAATAATGAGCTAACAATCAGCTTCCACATCGGCAATCACCAGATCACGGTCTTCACCCAGACACCGCGGAGGCACCTGCAGAAACACGCCCAGCTCCTTCACTGATCCGAGCCCAGCTGCTGCTCGTCCAACGCATTCTCATCCTGCTCTTTCTTCTTCTCCATCAGAGCAAACTGTAATTTCTCTGTGTAAATACAGTGTGCAAATGTGTGTATTTTTAGCTCGCAGATAATCAGTCAATCAGAGGAGCATTATGCAGTTTTACACTGCGGCATACAAGTGTCTGCGTCTGTGTGCGCGCGCGTGCCGGCTTCCAAACAGCCTGCTCTGTGCTCTCAGTGCGGAGCGAATCGGATCCCTGTGGGCCTGGAGAAAGAAAAATTACTCGCACACAAAGTTCATATTATAGGCTGTGCCAGAGTACCTTACATGATTTCTCTCTCCTCTCTCTCTCTCTCTCTCTTTGTCTTTCTCTATGGAGCTAAAACTGTCTCATAATTCACAAATGCACAGACCAAGATTCACAAATGCAAAAGATTCGCAAATGCACAGGACAAGATTCAAACTTACAAGCTCCTTCTGGCCTGAGTTGCTGCATTTCACAAGTCTTTTTTTAATAAATGGTCTATCTGATTGGGTGATCAGCAACCAATCAGATAGCTTCCTTGTTTCACCCAATCGTATGAACGAAGTCGCTAACCTCTGTTTCAGCCAATCACGTTCACCCATTCCAACAGAGCCGTAGCCATGACGAAGCACCGACAGTTTAGACCTCAGCCTGGCTTCTGGAAGCAACAGAGGAGCGGTAAGTGAATTATCTAATAATTAGCTATTGATCTGCATGTTATCGTTATTAATGTTAATCAATTTAATTGTGCAACTGTCATCACAAGCTAG
Source organism: Girardinus metallicus (assembly GCA_903067095.1). Lineage (NCBI taxonomy): Eukaryota > Metazoa > Chordata > Actinopteri > Cyprinodontiformes > Poeciliidae > Girardinus > Girardinus metallicus. Next base: position 814 of record CAEGAE010061271.1, on the reverse strand, counting down.
CGATCTAAGTGAGTAAGCTGTGCTACTGAGCTGTGCTAGCGCTTCTGCATACTAATAGCGTCAGGCTAGTGTCTTTCTGTATAGTTGAATGTATTCAAGATAATAGCCTTTGTATATTATGAAGTCTTATCTACCCCTAGTCCTTAATTGATGAATTATCATAGCAGTGTAATTATTCACTTAAGCCAAGCTTTTCAGAAACACAAAGTGATTTTATTTTATTTATCCTACAAGGCTCAACATGCCATCTGCCAAAATATGCTACACCTCACGCTCTTTCCGTAATTCTTCTGCCCTGGAAATATAATATAAAAGTTTTGATTGGTAGTTCAGGGATGTGTAAATAGCTAAATACATTGGATAGATATTTCACTTACCGCTCCTCTGTCGCTTCCAACGTGGGGTCCGTTCATACGATTGGGTGAAACAAGGAAACTCTCTGATTGGTTGCTGATCACCCAATCAGATAGACCATTTATTAAAATAAGACTTGTGAATTTTGTCAGGGGAGTCTCAAAATTCACACACAAATGCAGCGCAAATCACAGGCCAGAAGGAGCCTGTAAGTTTGAATCTTGTTCTGTGCAGTTGTGAATCTTTTGCATTTGTGAATTATGAGACAGTTTTAGCCCCATATTTCTCTCTCTGCTTTCCACTATAGCTGGAAGGCAAGAAAAATAGAAAACCCCCAGAAGCATTTCCTGCTGACGGTGTTACCACCCCTCCCCCCCCCCCCCCCCCCCCCCCCCCCTTTTTCCCCCCCCCCCCCCCCTCTCCCCCGAAGGCCGCCCGGCGATGCGGGCCGCCTGGCCCC